>JAGDQP010024622.1:0-27739 GCA_022664845.1 Lepisma saccharinum | reverse complement strand
ATGTAAACTGTTACACGAGGACATGCACGAGACTTATTGGGTTTATGATGGCACTGAATGATTTTCAAATGGCCAATCTAGAATGTAAATAACCGTGTGTCTAAACATTTGTTTAAGTTGTAGATGCCGTAGGACTGTTGAGGATGTTATATCAAGCTGTTCTCCTACATAAATGTTGACCTTAGAGTTACAAAAGTTCTGGATGTCTCTTAAGTTGTGAGTTGAATGTCATTTCTTGTTAGTAAGTGTAAATAAATGCATTATTCATGGTCAGCTATTTTCATGTATTGGAAGTTGTATCCAGTTTTCAGTATCTGCCCTGACTGAAAAACATTACAACAACATTGAAACTGTATTGTCAACTTAGTGAAATAAGTTTCTTGGAACTTAAAATGTCATATACCTTCGCCCGTGCTTAATACGCCGATATGATTGCACGTACTGCAGTAGAAGAGTGTTGCTTTATTCGTAGCTCCTTAGCTTAGCTGAAACTTAGGGGCAGGTATAGTGATGTTTGGATTATCCTGCTCTGAGTTTCCTGCCTTGCTCCCCAGCATCCATGTTAAGTCATGGAGAATTTGGTTGCGAATATGAAAGTCAATCAGGTTTATTAAGGGTTTGAAATTTCAGTCCGGGTTAGAAAAGGTATTTTCCCTTCTTTTTAGAAGTAGGGATATTCTCAGCAGTATATATTATGACCTCTCATTCAGCCTGCAGGGCATCAAGAAATGCAATTCCAACCGTACTCTGGTAACGTGAAAAAGAGAGACGTAGGTATACGTGATTGAAAATCCACTTACGTTTACGTGCTTTATATCCTGTTACTCGTAGATACAAAAGATTGTTCCTTAACCTGTCGAGAAGGGGCGAAGCTTCACTTTCGGTTTGGCCATCATCTAGCTTTACGGTGATGTTTTAAAGTAGAATGCGTGCATGCTTCGTAACCGACTGGCACGCACGTAGTTTTAGAAGGGGAACACTATGAAGTATTTTCCCCTTAGATCTGACAAAACTAAACAGTACTAAATATTTAGAGAATCGTATTAAAAATGAAACTCGATTTTTCCAACCTACCTTTACAAAACGAAATAAAAAAGCAGGAGATTTAGCAGCAAAGAAACCAACAATTCACCAAAGGAAGAGCGACAGACAAGAAACAGCTACACTACTCGAAAACGAAAATAAACTCCATGTAAACAGAATTTCCTTAAGAAAAACTAATCATCAGAAAAGATGCAGCCAAAGAACTCTTATAATTGAGAAAAGCAGTAACACCTTAAACTTATTATTGTAAACAAATATCCCTTTCATGCTACACCAAAACGAAGAACCCCAAACTCTCTTATGAACCTCGCATTTAAGGACATACCTGAAAAACACAAGGAAAACGGAACTTTGACTCACGCTCCGAACTCTAAACATGCGAAAGAAAATTCTCTACCTAATGAACAGGTAGAAAAGGAAAATACCGAACAAGCAAATATAAAAGAAACAAGACAATATATATTTGAAGGTGATGAATAATGAATCCAAACGGGGGAAACAGTAAAAGGTATTTGAAACGCAGAAAAATACGTGAATATGTTATTGTAAAAATGAACCTAAGTCACTCTTATGGTGGTTTTGAGTTATTGCTTGTTTCAAATTTTCTGGGGGAAGACGCATGTTTCGCATCAAAAGTGGTCCTGATTCAACAACCAGAATAGCCCAAAATATTCAGATAGCCCAAAAGACTATGCTTCATATCCTTTCTGTTTTAAAGAAGATCAGTTCTTATCGTTTTTCTCGAAACTTTGTAAATGTGACTCGGGTCCCATTTAAATAACATATTAATGCAGCTTTTAAACGTATTATAAAAGTGATCTGATTAATCCTTTATCATTTCACAAAATGATATAGAATAGGATACCTAACCAAGTGAACGATCAAAAAGGTTCAAATTACACTTTACCAATGTGTCTGAAGCGTAAAGTTTATAATCAATGTGTCTTATCAGTGATGATGTACGGCTGCGAAACTTGGATATTGAATGCGCAAACGACTCAAAGATTGAGAGTCACACAAAGAGCAATGGAGAGATGTATGCTAGGGATAACCAGGAGGGACAGGAAGACAAATGAATGGCTTCTCGCACAAACAAAGGTAGAGGATGTAATCAAGACTGCGAAGAAGAAGTGGAGATGGGCCGGTCACATAGCTAGACGAACAGTGGAAGGTGGACGACAAATGTACTACAGTGGATTCCAAGAGAAAAGAAACGACCGAGACGAAGTCAAAATGTAAGATGGGTAGATGAAATCAAGCGTTTTTCAGGAGCTCCATGGACGAGGATAGCAACAGACCGAGATATGTGGAAAGAAAAGGGGGAGGCCTTCATCCAGCAGTGGATAGAAAACGGTTGAATATGATTATCTATCTATCTATATATTAGAAACATCACAAGGTCAGAGAAATACAAGTTTAAACTCAATGAAACATTTGTGAAATCTAAGCATCCCTGTTTTTCAAAGGGAAAAATTGAATACGATGCCAAATGTGTGATATGCAAATGTGACTGCTAAACACAAGTAGGCAGAAAATGTATTTTACCGTGGTTAATGATTCTGAGATAGCTAAAAAAATTAAAAATAGACAATAATAAAGAGTGTGATTGGATTGCTACAAATCTTGTTTCGCGGTGTCAGCAAATGCAAACGATAGTCGATCGCTGAAGCTATTCCCCGTGCTCAGTTAGCACTTTAACAGAAAAACGGACGGTATTCAAACAATACTACACTCAAAACAGCAGGAACAGAAGACACTATTAACAAATTGATTTATCTAAAAAAAATCAATTTAGTTTCAAATGTGTTGCTTTAAATGATGACAATGCAAAAAATACGATACATGTGCAATCCCAAAGACCAACGATGATCATCATGATGATGGTGCCGGTATTTTCTAATATAATTAGGAGCTTCGTGTCTTAACCAAGTAGAATCAACCAGGGATTCTGCCATGATTTTCAGTTTGGTTGATTCCCAAAGTCAAAATTGGGAAGTTGTAAGTGGAGATTAGATCGGTTTATATAGATTTGAACCTAAACGTTTTTAGAGTTAGGAAGGTGTTGTTGAGAATTTAGGGGGTCTGGCGGAATCACAGAAATCATCTGACTTCGGCTGTCCTTAAATGTTTGCCTCTAGTTAGCAACTACATTATAACTTTTAGTTTTGTACGGAGAACAAGCAGATGTAGAAATAATCGTGTTTCATAATCTCTAAACTTCACAACTTCCTTACTAACCTTTGTTACACGTGATAAGTCTCAGGATAGGCAAGACTTCTTAAATCAGTGGGTGATGGTAAAAATATTCTCTATTAAATATTTTTATAATCTATTTAGTACTCCGTTATATACTTCTATAACTAGATTCTTAAACCAACTATGTTTTAAAATATTTAAAAATTCAGTACAAATGTATCATGACTTACGCCTATGGGCCATCATTTCTTTAATGGTGTATTTAGTTTTATCGTTGCATGGATAGCGAATATTCTTTCATTGTTATAAGTGAAGATAGTAATTTCGATTGTTGTACATTTTGTATTCAATTTCACTGCTGAAATTGGTAAGAAATTATGAAAATTAACCATATACAACACAGAGGAATTTTATAAAAACCTTGTAGCAAGTAGGAGTTCAATTTGCAATTAATCCTTTGATAGCTGAACCTAAACGAAAAATAAAATCTTAACAATGATTGGAAACTGAGCTAACCTTGTCAATTTCATGTTATAGTCTTATGTCAGACCCAATGACAACATACTGAATAATGAAATTAGCCTGATTTCTTTAAATTGAGAGAACTAACCAAATTAAAAGGACCTGCCAGATTTAGAATCACTGGTTTTAAATCAGCTTAATACATTGAGATTGCTGCATACAAATCTGAAATCAAGTTCTTTCTCTGCTTTGATGGAGGCATTAGCCTATTACAGTCGGACAGAGCGAGATTAAAAACCAACGTAGATAATTTATCTAAATTATAGTGCTTTTTTTTTTAGTTGTTCACAGTGTATGAGAAACATTAAAGTGTAAAAATGGAGACACTCATCCGAAAAGAATGTACAAATACTGGGGAATGTTATTTATACCTTAAAGATGGGAAGAAAATGTATGTAAACGTTGGTAAAATAAATTAGTCTTATTTAACAAACTCTAAATCTAGTTCACAGTCCATTTTACATTGGAGGCAAAACAACAACAGAGGATTTCAGAACGACTCGGTTCTGCTCTTATTCAAGCGGAGTGTTGTACGAAGGAAAATATATAAATTCTATATCCACATAGTATTGTGGTGAAGAAAATAAAAGATAAAAGGAGAGGAAAGGTAGATAATCAACTATTTTCATATTAAAGTATAAAATGTTTGTCATTTGCTACAAATGTTTTCGAGAAACCATCATAATATTCAGCAATTTTCTATCCACTGCTGGATGAAGGTATTCCCCTTTTCTTTCCACATTTCTCGGTCTACTGCTATCCTCATCCATGTAGCTCCTAAAAGACGCTTGATTTTATCTACCCATCTAGTATAAATTTAGAGGATTTTCTATTTCATTTTTGGGATACTGGTTGATATTCTGGACAATTGCGTGTGGTGACCCGCAAATTACTATTAAAGGACAGAATGACAATTTGTCCCTTCACAGAGGAGAGTCGTTGCAGTGAAACGTAATATAAGTAAGTAAGGAGGAAGCAGTGATTCCACCAGACCCTTCCTCCTTTGGGGAGTGTTATCTCAAAATCTTCTAGAACTACTTGCTACTTTCACATGTTTGCAGTCAAAACTAGATGGAAACCGTGTACCTTTCCAATTTTGAATTTAAACACCCAAACTGAAAATCCTAGCGGAATGCCTGTTAAGCAACGTGTTTGGGAACGGTTTTTAAACTATCATGATTTTAATGTCATTATTGTTGTATTAGCATCTTAGATCATTGTGAATTCAGAGTTACATATCATGAAGTTCTCAGAGGTGAAAAATAATGGCTAACATTTACATCTCGATTCAGCTACTCATGCAAAAAGTGTTGAATTAGTAAAAAAAAAAACGCAATGTAATTCCTGCTTTTCATACAAATGTTTACATTACTGTCACGCAGGATTGCTAACATTTAAGGTTATTTCTCACGAAACTATAGTTTATTGCCAAGCATGTAAGTGTTACAATTTTTTAAAAACATGACTATTCATTTTGACTGTAAATTTCGTCGCAATAATACTAGAACAAATCGTTACTTGCTTCATCAAAAGCTAACCTAATACCATATAATCATATTTGGAGTCATAATATTTTTCGTAATACGACTTCTCTTATTCGAAGAAGACTGTGAAGATGTTGAAGGGACAAAGTACCTCACTAATGTACAAAGGCAAAATAATAATATTGTAAGTGACGAGTAATCAACTGCAGAATGTGTATAAACACATGTGCTAACACAGCACGCGCGAAGCATGTGCTGTTTGTTTACAAACAAGCAGTAGTAAATGGTGGAGTACGCTAGCGAGTAAAAGCATGTGCTCATACTCGTAAACAATTGGTAGTGGAAGACGGACGCAGACCAGAACTAAATAAAAGCCAGCGAGTCAGAACAGCCGGCACTATTCCGCTCCCAGGAATAGTCGCACCCACTCCTTCTCCTTACCTTGGCCGATTCTGGCACGAGAAGAGCCTACATTCCTCGAAGCTAATCAGCTACCTAGCCACTTTGAGGACCTACATTTGCACTATCTATTTCCATGGGCAACGTTGACCTTAACTATTTTTATATTAACTTCCATTTTTATAGTAATAGGTATAATTTATCTTTTATATCAAAAGACTAAGGCAACGAATAAGTGACCATATCTATTTTTCACTACCATGATCACCACAATGCTCGCAACGCTATACATAATCACCACCATATTTATAGCTAGTTTGATATTGCTAGTGTGTATGTGGCGCCGAAAACAGAAACAATCTCTACAAACTGCAACGGAAACAATTCCTATAGTGGACACTATTGTCATAACTAACAATACACCAATACCGGTATTACAGCCAGAAATGCCATCAAAGAGCAAACGCACTATCGGTGACTTAGTATATAAATTCTAGTGTCAACAGCAAATTCCCCGTTACTTCACGTCTGAAGGAAATGGCTGCGTCTCGACGTACGATCCTGCCTTACAAGCGAGGACAAAGACGAAGAATTAATACAATAATATTCATTAACAACTATTTTTAACTTATTCTGTGAAAACGGTAGTAGGGACCACATTATTTAAAGTGCTAATAAATTTCGTGTGCAGTGTGTGTTAGTGAAAAAATTGCCTGCTCAGCAATTTTTTACAACCCCGTGGGGGGGTGTAAAGTGACGAGTAATCAACTGCAGAATGTGTATAAACACATGTGCTAACACAGCACGCGCGAGCATGTGCTGTTTGTTTACAAACAAGCAGTAGTAAATGGTGGAGTACACTAGCGAGTAAAAGCATGTGCTCATACTCGTAAACAAATGGTAGTGGAAGACGGACGGAGCCGACCACAGCGACCGAAGGCAGCCGACGCAGCGCAAGACAGCGGAGAACTGCAGCGTCAGCAGACCAGAACTGAATAAAAGCCAGCGAGTCAGAACAGCCGGCACTATTCCGCTCCCAGGAACAGTCGCACCCACTCCTCCTGCTCACCTTGGCCGATTCTGCCGCGAGAAGGGATAGATCGCTCTGATCTGATGTGCTACGGGATAGATCGCTCCTTACTACTGCCTGATCTGCTACGAGATAGACAAATTCCTAAGTCCATATCTGCTACGGGATTGGACTTTCAAACTTCCTTTCTCTGCCAGGTAGTTGCTAACTACTTGGGCCATCGCCTGCCATACAACAAACCGTTGTTTGGGCTACATCGACTGCAACAAGAAGATTACAGAGAAAGTAATTTGAGATACTTTGTACCTCAAACATATGCCAATATAGTTTTGTACGGGAGACTCTTTTTATTAAAATAGTGGACTTGTAAAATTTATAATAAAAGGTGAAGGGATAAAAGACAAGCTACGAACCTTTCATTGCTTTACTTTGCTCTACCTAATAAATTAAATAAACCAGTAACGGTGACAGACGCAGTTACTCTGGGTATTGCGATGGCAATTAAGGCACTCCCTGAAGGGAAACATTACGATATCTATAACTAACAATATTGGGGTTGCCACATTTTAACTTGAAGTTAGTAGATCATGTATGTTGTAACTTATAAGGTTAACGAGAAAAGTAATTCTGGTTAGGGAAGAAAATAACGTTAAGTATAATTAATATTTCAGTAAGGTACATTGATTTAAACTATAGTTTAAAATCCTTTCTCAAATTATAATCTGAATTCGAGCTAAAATTACAAATATTGTATATTTTTTAAAGAAGCTAGCGGGATAATGAAGACTATTTGTCTGATACACAAAGAATGGCAATATATTTTTACTATTGTGTAACACGTTTTATTAGGGAGACAAGGTATTAGTGGTACTTTACAGCTATCTCGTTTCTCAAAAAGTTTAATTTTACAGGAGAGCCGAAAAAACAAACTTTAACGGTCGTGTGTGTGCGCTTAGTTTCACGCTCAAAAATCAGGTTGTATTACACTTACCATAACACCAGTAGCACATGCAAGTTGGCCACTGATGGATCCCATATCGCTCCACATTACTAATTTTTAATATCTCGCCAATAACCTTAATAATTAACTTAACTAAGTTTACGGAGAACTTAAACATTCACTCACTCTCATTCACGTGAAGAGACCTACCCTGCATCTGCTTCGAAATTGTATATTTTGTGATCATATATCATAGGATAAATATATGAACCGAATCAACAGTAGGGCGGGTAGGTATATCAGGTAGTTTTAGTCAAGAGAGAAAGATGCAGAGAAGTAATTATTTCAATCATAAATATTTATTTAAAAATTTAAATAGTGATCCAGATTCGAATTGAATCGTCTGCTGTATTATTTTTTAAATATTAACGACTGTTTAAGTTGTTAATGTTTAGTTTAGTCGTATCAAAGTTTATAGAAATTAATTAAAATTGATATTGCAAGTACACTACTCTCATGCTTGTAATTTCGGGCCTCTGATTTCTGTAATAAACAAGAAATATTGTTGGGAAATATGTTCGAAACCGGATTTTCTGTTTTGTTCGACGCAAACTTTTGAATATTTTCGAAAACTGTTGGTTTTAGCTTAAAATATGTAATAACATTTTTTTCATAAGAAAATAAAAAAAAAGTAAACTATTGCAATTTTGCACAAGACCTCCAACGGAAAGCTTCATGAAGACGAAAGAACAAAGTTTCATTAAAAATAAAAAATCTTGCAGAACGAAAGATAAAAGCCAGAGTTTTGAATTCAAAAATGAAACTTTTGTACTTATCTTTTGTTTAGATCTAAGAGATCACGAACTGATAAATAACAAAAGCGTTTATTCTGTTTCAATCTCTTTTCAAAATTAGAGAGCAATTGGCTGAAGCAAACTATAATTTTTATTGTTCTTTGTTTTAAATCTTAGGAAGAAAGTGATAATAAGCTTCCAATAGTACAGTTATAATTTCCATCAGCTATAAGATAGTTAAGGTCATGTACATTATAAATAGAAGGATATTTTGCACACCTTACTCTCATTTATCTCTTACTTTCATATGTAGTTCTAAAAGTGGCGGCTATGATTTAGTACTTATATTGACACGTAATAACATGGTATAGAGGCTTTTGTCTCCAACACAAAATTAAATGACAATGAGTAAATGAGATAATTGAATGTGTAATAAAATCTTTTTATACTTATCTCTCATGATCCAAAATTTTATCTTGTAATTGCAATGTGAATGACTTCCATTCATAGGATTTTGCATGTAGAAATACAGCTTTTGTAGGATGTCTTTCTTCAGTTCCACGTAATTATTCGTTCTATAAGTCTCCCAAATAATGGTGTAGTGACCAATTTGCTTTAAGCGCAATTTGTTTTAAAGCTTGGAGCAAAAACAATCAATAGATGTTGTTTCTTATAATCCTGTAAAAATAAAATTACATTTGACAGTATTTCGATCAGGCATGTTATTTTACTTAAATATATTTATACACCCAAAGACAGAAGTATTCATGGAACTCATATATCTGGTATGTCTACCTTGACACGACTGACCTTGGAAATTAAACTTCGATTTACTTTTCCCTGTTTTCAAATTAGACCTTTTGTTTACAAAATTGTTAACTTTTTTTTTACTATTTATATTAATAACGCATAACAATAATTTTCAATAATTACATTAATAAAAATTTGCCCATTAGTTTTGTACTAAGAAGATCACTCATAGATGAAGTTCAAAGCAAACCATCATTTCAGTATTTGCAGAAATTTGGAACGTTACTATTTACAACTACTGGAAACAATTCAACTCGGAAAGTTGCTTTAAGAGAGGTGCAAATAATTTAAAATTGTTGAAACTTGCTCAAATTATTTCTTACCGATATTTCAGGTAAATTATATCATATTTGCAGTCAGCAGAACAAAAAATAATATAATCTTATATTCATTACATCTTAATAATGTCCAATGCTTTCTTTTATAGACAATTATTATTATTATTATCCAGTTATTACCACCTGAAATATGCAAAAAACGAAATTGTAATTAAACTATTATTAAAGACATTTTTTATGCATGGAGTGATGAACTTAATACACGAATAAGAATTGTCAGTTCCATTAATTCTGAAAGAGAGCAACAAATTAATAAATAAGTAGTTAAATGCTATTAAAATAGGCACATCAATGAACTGCTATGATGTAATATATTGCATACATGGATAATCAGTTCATCTAGACTGTGGATTGTACCGTATGATTCTTTTTATGACCATTATGTAGTGCTGACAAGTTGTAGAGAAAGTGGATACAAGACCATCAAATCCAAATCTCAACTTCTATTAACGTGTTTTTCTTTCGTATGAAACTGCTCCATTTCTTCAACATGGATACATACTAGAGTATTTTAAGAACTTAAAAGTAAGTGTTTCAAGCTAATTTTGACAGAAGTTACTTATTAAATAAGGAGGAAGAAAATGGGTAAAAGGTTTTATCAGCTTACGATAAAATCAGTAAAAGTTATGTTTTTTTAAATTCCACCAATGGGCGATGGAGCACAATCTCTGCAACTCCTCATGTCTTTGATGTGGCATGTTTCGAGGTAATGTACCAACGTGCGCACTTATGCTATAGCTTTGGAAACCCATTTATAATATTTGGCGTATTAGGAATTAAAAAGGAAGATACTTTTAGCTTCTAAACGATAAGCCACGTCCACTAGTTTGTTTTACACGATCTAGAGTCCACTTTTTAAAAATATTACATAAATACCACGCTTTTTACCTTTGTTTGATATTGGAAACATCCCTGGCTCTATTAAAGCTATTTTCCCGACCTTAGTCAAGCCTGAGTGAGGATATTCAAACGCTGAAATCTATCTCAGGATCTTCGAAAAAGTGTTTACTGAAGAATTTCATAGTTTGATCAATTAAACATTTCATATTTCACACACTAACATCTCTACCCGGATTGAACTTACTGGTCTCCATACAGGCGCCTTTGCAGGTGGCAGATAGGGGAATGACGACCAGGCATGGTGGGTACCGGAAATATTCTGAGGAGGACCAAAACCAGTACTGCTGCATTGCCGTTAATTCATGAATCTACAAAGACTAAGGGAAGATACGTCCGCACTAAAATATCGTGATGTAGGTAAGCAGCTTCACCATTGCCATGTCAAAGCTGAATATGAAAGATATCGGCAAGACTCAGAAATAGACAAAGAACGACATCTTTAATGTTTACATTTACTGCGAGGTCGTAGAGCTCACAACCCTGCACGGCTAAAGCATGTAAAATAACAGTAAAAATAGTTCTGTGGGTTCTCCAAAGGTAAAATATTTTGGTGGTAAATTAGGCTCCAGTTCAGTTCTCTGGGCAGCGACTGCTTCAGGAGTTCCAAGAACAGAATTAAGAAAGACCTTGGAATAGGAACGTCGAAGTGCGAATATCAATTTTACCAAGATTAATTAATCTTAAAGCGAAATTTTCAGTTCAACAAAATAAAATAACTTTTACTGATGATAACACAAGAAACATGTTTTCTCCTGAAATTGTATGTAATTCGGCTACATATTTTAAATGTGAGGGAATATCTCAGTAAAAGTATCTACTTATCTGAGAAGTAGAAGCGAAACAAGTTGTACATAATTCATTTTTGTGTAGTGGTATTTCCTTGTTGGTACTTCTCTGGCTACATGAATATGGTGGTCAGAAGATATTTTTAATAGAGATTCCCACAAAATAAGTAATATTAAGTTTCGTTTCTTGAGAGGATTGGTGGATATCTCCTCATAACAATAACAACATTAAAGGAATTTTCAATAGCGAATAATACACAGAAACTGAGAAACAAAGACCAGTTCTTTAGGATTAATCCCTCCCTAATTGCAGGAATACTCTTTTAAAAATTAGAAATAAATTTTATCAGTAACATAATTCCTTTTAAAAGTAATATTAAGAAGATATTTTGACCTGCAGGAAATCTTGAAACAACAATGACCAAGGACGAAAAGAAACACTGAAAAGTATTAAAGTTTTATGTTACAGAATTTCCATTGAAACGGGACTATTAAGGAAGGGTGCATTAATGTTCATTTAATGGAATTAATAAAAGAGTAGAAGATGTAAAACATATGAGGAGGTTGAATGAGAATTTAAGAAAAAAACAAGACTCGCTAACTAGCAACAACAGACAATCATGCAGACGAAACGGTGAAAATGAAGAACAATATATAATGTATTGTCTAAAGTTTGTAGAAAGAACCGCCATTACTGCGATCCTAACCCACAAAATAATGCTTAAAATTCGCATGTTAATGAAAATATGGAGTTGTATGGTGAAGTGTTGTCATGAGAATGTGAAGAAATCCAATATAGTATTTTCTTCAATATACTATACAAACTACATTTGAAGATTGATAACAAGAATAGTATTTGGAAAATAAATGAAGTCCATTGGTAAAAAAATATATATATTATATCGGCCAGTCTGCCTTCGGACGGTCACGATTATCCATCACGTCACATTTAGTTAAAAGACACACATGCCGCTGCCAGCACTCGAACTCAGAACCTTCGAGTCGTTGGCCTAACACCTTAGACCGCAGGATTACCCGGTCGTCAAAATCAATTGGGGAAAGGTTTTCGAGTTTAAAAATGAGTTTCCTTTTCGATTAAGTTTAGAGGCACTGGCAGCGTAGAATCAAGCAACTCGATTTCTAATTAAAAAGATGTATACATCTAAATATTAGTTCTGTACATTAAATTTGTTTGTTAATTGTGTTATTATTTAAAATGTAATGATATTTTTACATAATTAACAAGTATTATACATGTTAAGCGCGAGAAGAGAGGAACGAATATATTAGAAAAATAGAGCACTTTTAACACAGAAATTAAATTTTGAAGGATTTAACTAAAGGAAGAAGAAGAGGAGGATCAAGTGTGTCATATCAAATATTAATGAAGAAAACGTCAAAAACTACACGGAAGAAGACAAATGAAGATTGCATATGGTTTAAAGAACCTCTCGATCTAGGCCAAAAATTAATGATGATTATGATGCTTGGGAAAGGTGTATCAAATTATGAAGTTCAACAGAATTCTGTGCACTCATATGTACACATAGTACATAAGATCTGATTAGAGAATTCCATGAAATCTACTGACACTAGTTACATTTACAGACATATTGAGGGAGATTTTCAGAGAAAGATTCAAAAGCAGCGGCGTGGAAATATAGAAGAAACAAAAAATCGAGAAAATGTTTCAAATAAAAGTTGAAGAAAGTTATTTTGTCAATAAATTTCCAAAAATTCCATCCTTTTATCTCTATTGGTTGTGTTTCTAGAAATCAGTAAAGTGTAGTAAAGCGTCTGCGGCTCGGACTGCGAGAATCTGTTTGTTGCCTTACACGTGAATGAATTCCTTATTGCGCTCAATCTTCAGTATTGACAATCAGTACAGTATTGACAATAATTCTGCAAATAGTACAGTACAAATATAAGTTTCCAGTTTTATATGATCACTTTCATCATTCGACTTCCGTTAGATATTAAATTAAATTTATCAGTGTAAATGAAATATACAGGCGGCTGAAACGAAAACATTCCATTTGGAGATGGCTATCCAAGAAAATATATTTCAGTTCATATCCTTGAAAGCGTACACGCACCAGTATATATTAGGGTGGTTTGATCAAACTAATCTTTGTTTTTCGGGAGGCTATAATGCGCAAAACTGTCCATTGGTGCTAAAAAAAATGAAATAAATATATAAAACCGGGTAAAACTTTTCGATTGCGCATCGTCTTTGAAATTTAGGAAAATTCTGAAAATGGGTTAGTTTTCTTAATTGTCTAAAAATATTAAACATGCCATGATCGAAATTCTATAGTTTTGAATGCAAAATACATTAACGGTATAACTATAAAAGGGTATCAATTCAATGTGTATATAATTGGTTACCGGGCGGGCTTTGCAAGCAACAAAACTCACCTTTTACTAATAAAATGTGAATTCCCATGATCTTTTTTCAAGCATATCAATTGTTTTCATAAAATTGCTTCTTTACAAAGTATATATATATATATATATTTCTTTATACAAGGTGTAAATTAGAAGCTGAAATTCAACTAATTGTGTATTCTGTTGTTTTCATCCTTCAAATTCCACCCACACCCTTCCCAACCAAGGTGCCACATAAGATGTTTTGCGGAATTTAACAGCAAATGCTCACAGCTACTTACAAGTTAAGATATGCTGTCTAAATCCTTTCATATAGTACTTGTAACTTTAAATTTTGATTTATGAGAGAACTTAGGCATTGCTGATCTTGGACACATACAGCTTCTAGCGTGTCTATCTCTGAACTGACCTTCGCCAAGCTTCTGACTCAGGCAGTTAAACAATGTATCAAATTGAGTCAGAAGTTCTAACACCAATTCAACACATTGTTTAACTGCCTACGTGTGGCAAAGAAAACCTTTTATATCCTAATTTGGCACTTTTCCAGATTTCATTTGTGATTTTATGTCATTAGCACTGATTTCTTTATAATATATGTTGAGAAGTTATCTTACAAGTGTCCCGATGAATTTTCTTCAGCATATTCTGTTACAGCGAAGTTAATTTCGGGAGATACGAAGGTCCCCTTAGACCCTGACTTTCCCTTAGAAACTGACTGTATGGCTTTTAAATTTGCCTATTAATGAACTCTCTGATATGTTTCCTTTCATCTAATACCATAGCAAAAAGAAAATTTTCAGAATGTCCAAAAAATGTATTGGGGTTAATGAAAAGCTTTGTTAGTTCGAATTCGAATTTGAATTTTATTGATGGCCTTTAGGTATCTATGGCTCAGACCGGGATAGGGGAGGAGAGAAGATGTGGGATGGAATCGGCCAGGGCCTAATGTAAAGGTACCATCCAAGCTTTTATATAGTGTAAATAAGGAAGAACTCTGGAAAAGCCTAAGTCAGGATAGTGAACCGCTGGGATTTGACTCTGGACCTCCCGAATTCTAAGTCAACACTCTTCCATTGAGCTACTTCCGCTCGATTCTACTACTTGGAGTAAGTTTTCAGGCAAATATTATCAACTTTAAATTGCTTCAAACAAATTTTTAAGACCGTCTGTAAAATAAATGCTTCCCTCGAGACCACATAGCCATCTGGTTGGTAGTATCTTGGGGTCGTAGATGTCTACGTGGTTTTGGATTTAACTAAACAAGTATTTTAAAGACAGCCCTAACGATGTCTTTGAAGTAAATGGAAGCTTCACGCAATTGAACCCAATGCATTTTAAGTTTCTTTATGCTTTGATATTAGATGAAAGGAAACACATCAGTGAGTTCGTGTATAGGCGACTTAAAAGACGAACAGTCAGTTCTGAGGTTCAATTAGAACGTTCTTAACTACTAAAATTAACTTTATTGCAACATAATGTGCTGAAGAAAATTCATTGGGACATTTGTAAGATAACTTCTCAATAGAATAGGATAGAATATTATAGAAAATCAGTGATGATGACATAAAATCTCAAATTCAATCTGGAACAGTGCCAAATTAGCATATAAAAGGTTTTCTTTGCGACAAGTAGTCAGTTAAGCAATATGTCCAATTGATTAGAACTTCTGGCACCAGTTTGATACATTGTTTAACTGCCTGAGTCAGAAGCTTCAACCAGTCTCCGAAACGCAAATCAGAGACGGACACATCAGAATCTCTCTATTGCCAAGATCAGAATTTTGTTTCATTTTAGACAAAAGATTGGTAAATTGCGACCAACAAAAGATTTCTCTGGAGACCGCTGCAAATTTTGGACAAACTACTTTTTGCCGCCCTCGGAAAGTCATAGTAAATGAATAATTAAAAATTTCTTTTTTTTTTAACACAATCTAACAAAACTAAAGTAATCTAGACTGGAAATATAGCATCTGAAACGTTGATTGGAAATTTATTTCGAATATTATTTCGTTATTTCAATACTTTTTATCTTTCCGGATTTGGAAATTGTAGTCATAGATCATTCTCAGCGAACCTGAATTTATTGCTTGTAAATTTGCTATGTATCTATCGCTTCTTGTGTTTATATATGACTAAAAGACAGAGGATCATTCTTTAAATAATCCTAAATTTGAAATATATTTGCAACAAAAATTGACAAAATCAGATTAACGAAACAGAACGACAACTACTCCACAATTTATTGGATACTTTGTGCCCACAAAATCTCATATATTTTACACGATTTGTTTAACCCACACATACAGTACAAAACATTTTGGCTGGGCCAACTTCATACTGAACCAAGTAGCTCAACATTATTAGAAAAAGAACCAGTCCAGAGTTTAGCATATTGTTGTTCTCTTTTGTGCAGGAAGGGTCCAGGTTTTAGATGTATGTACTAAGCTGCTGGATCTCTGGCCTCTCTACGGTTTTCTTATAAGAATAAGTGACCGTAAATGTTTTTAAAAATTTACACATTTAATCCTTATAAAGCATCATAGTCATTTCTTGTATCCCTGACATGTCAATGATATTGAAAGTGCTTCTACTCTCTTTAAAACAATGCCTTCATCCGGAAAGTCTTTATCAAAATTAAAATTATCGAAGAACCATTCTGTGAGCAGGAAAGTTTGCGTTCTCTCAATATGATAAGCACTGGGAGCAGATCATAGCCAAAAGTTTTCTCCAGGAATGTCTCAAAAAATCTTTAACAGTGTATTTTGTTTAGGTAGAATAAGATGAAACTATATATTTATTCTATTCACTATGGCTACAATGCAACTGTATTCCTAATTGGAGACTCTTCTATTCTTACCTCTGATACTACATTTTTTATCTTCCAATGCAATTAAATGATTCACCGAGAGTCTGATTTGAAGATTCAAGCTGTCCGGAGAATCTCCAATATGAATCTTTAGTATATACAGGACTCTTATACAAGGACCACTACTCTGTATAATAAAGAAAAACGAGCTCACAGTATTTAAACAAACAAACAAGCTATTTTAGTTTCTTATAGAACGTATATAGATTGGTCTCAGGGCAAAGTTGTAAAAAAGCGTCGAATGAGGATACACATAGAAGAAAGAAATGAAATGGCAATTGGAAGGGGAAAAAGATTCATAACCAAGGAATAAGAAAGAAAAACAGGTACGTATCTATCTTCTACTATTTAGGATTTATTGTAACTTATTTATTAACAAAATTTTCTATCTGCGATTTAGGAATTTATTTTCACTTAAAGGATCATTCACAGATGGCAAGTAGGATGTAACTTCTTTCAAAAGTAATTTTATAATAACAGAATCATTACTACAAGCAACAGACAACGAGTAGTAAACAATCCAGATTATTTCCTGTTACTCTTTGCTGGAGAGTCCACAATAATGAAAGCATCCATTAGTGATAAACACTATTATCGCAGTTTCACAGTAAGTTGACGTTAACGTACTCTACAATAAAACGATTTCGATACAACTTTGTGTTCTAGTAAATTCTTTTTTAATGGTTTAATTTTGAAGGGGTGTTGACTTGTGCGACAACCTTAAATCAACATCAGTGGTTTTCAATCGCCGTCCCACGGCTGTAGTGGTGTGCTAATCTATTATATTGTTGTAGGGAAATATATATATTTAATTCTTTAATGTTTCAAAAGTTCAAAATTTTATAAATTTTCACAGTTCAATGTTGGGATTAAAGTTTGTATTTTCCTTCCCAAAACAGCCTACAAATAAACCCATAAGTAACTGACATCTTCATAGTCTTTTAAATTTTACTTTAAATTTGACAGTCCATGAGAATTAATAGGCTGAAAAACGTTTCTATACATAAAGCGAGAAGGTTATAATACATTAAAAATATTTTCATCTGTAAGGAATCTTTAAAAATTACACGGTGAAGTTTTTCTGTATGTTTCATTATTTTTTGTTAACTACTTGAAAAAATAAAATACAATACAATGCAATAAATAATATACAATGAATACGCCCATACTCTAAAATACCTTGATTTTGAACAAGTACTTTATTTCATACGATAAATATACATGCTTCGAAAATGACTCATCTTGACGTTCCGTGAGATGAAATTATCTTGGCGTTCCAAGGGTTGATCATTCATCGTGATTGTGTCATATGTAAACATAGTTTAAGAAAAATAAATATATACAAGAAAAATAAGCGACAAGAAGAACTCACACAAAAGTAGGAGTAGACTTGCACTTGGAAATATATCCTTCAAACTGATGTTTGGATGCAATTATTGTTTACCGTTAATACCATAATTTTTAGTTTCTAATACAACTTATAGATAGGGAAACTGTATACAGCGGGAAAAAATATTTGGACAAGTTCGACAAAGAGGAAATCAGACTATCACACGTAAAACATGGATCATTTCGAAATCTCTTGCCCTTTTATGATAATTTGGATACCTTAGATAGAATACTTAAGAAATAACTACCACTCGATACACCTGGAAGGTAACAGGCAAAGAAAGAGTGACGACTATGTACATTCATCGCAAAAAGCAGTATTTGGACAACCCAATACTACTCTCGAAATACATGTTCTAGGTATCCTTTTGTGTACAAGAGCAGTCGACTTAGTGTATTGAAGCAATCCACACGGTGTCAGGCAAGCCAAGTTTGTTAGAAAGTCATGCTTTACCATTGGATACATCATAAAGCAACGTAAACAGAGCAATTATTGCGGAATAGAATCCGTTCTGGGCAAACAAGAAAACTAACTAACCAGAATGAAACTTACATTCTTCATTCTGTGAACAATATTCAAAGAATTAGTGCTAAAGATTAATGGCTACTTCACTCGCCTAGAATATGTAAGTTAATGTTAGTAATTCATTGAACAATCAAAATTCTTTGAAACAATTGGGATTTAGATGTGTATCTAGGGTATGAATACTGGCCACTCTATTAGTAATTACACAACCCCAAATCTAACAGACCATCCAACATTTTTATCAGTTGAAGCAATGTTCTGCTTTCTGAAAGCTTCATTCTTCTTTCGCCATACGTCTTGATACTCATCACTACAATACAAGTTGATTAGTCTCATCCTAGAAAAAAAAATCCAAAATTCCAGGCACTCATATTGATATTTCTTGGAAAATTAGAACTTCTTTCTGCTTTCTTCTGATATGTATGTTTAGTTTCTGACTACACATCTTCTGAATCCCAATTTTTTTGTTCACATCTACACATCTGTAACATTAACTTTTATATCCTAGGCAAGTGAAGTAGCCAAATCTTTATAACTTATTCTTTGAGTTTTGTTCACAGAATGAAGAATGTAGGTTTCATTCCGGGCAGTTAGTTGACCAGAACGAATCCCTAATAATTATTCTTTATGTTTCTTTATGATGTATCCAACGCTAGAGCATGGCTTTCCAACAAGCTTGGCTAAGTCTCAGTACCTTTTACCTTCCGCACGTAATTTGAAATTAAAGTGAGCAGTTCCAATGTTGTTCAACTCAATTTGTTCCCCATGCTGCTTCTTTATGCCTGACACGGTGTGAATTGCTTCAGTACACCACGCAGAGTGCTGTTGTACACAAAAGAATTTCTAGAACATTTATTTCGAGACTAGTATGGGGTTGTCCAAATACATTTTTTGCCATGAATTTACGTAGTTATCACTCTCTCGCTGCCTGTTACTTTGCAGGTGTATCGAGTACTAGTTATTTCTATACCATTCTATCTAAGGTATCAAAATTATCCAAATTAAGGTAAACAGGCAAGAGATTTCGAAATGGGCCATGTTTTGCATGTGATAAGTCTGAACTTGTCCAAATATTTTTTCTCACTGTAGGTGACACAGAAACTTCTTGAACCATGCCTGTCGAGATCAAGAACCGAGAATTAAAAAAAAGTCAAATAAAGCAATAGCGCGGCGGAAGGGTAAGTCGGACAGAAAGAGAACCACATTTGGGAAAGCTGGATAACTCCTCTGTATTGACTAACATTAGTTTATGTTATTTTTTAAGTTTATTTTCTAGTAATAGCAGAAACTTTGTTCTTATTAGTTAGGACATAATATGGTTTAGTGATTTCGTTTAACGTTATACAAACATTGTTAAATTCTGTAATAGCTGGGCCTGGATAAGCCTTCATAATGACTATATGCATAATATTAAATGTGTTTTTTTTATGAATATACAATATTTGGTAAAATCTGAATTGGATTTGTATCATATGTGCCTTCTTAGATATCACCTGAAAAAAAATCTGAATGGCCCCCCCAAACTTACAGAGAAATCGGCGCCCTTGATTAGAATGCTATAGAAATAACAAGTACTCGATACACCTGTAAGGTAACAGGCAACAAAAGAGTGACAACTACGTAAATTCATCTAAAATGTATTTGGACAACTCCACACTATTCTCGAAAGAAATGTTCTAGGTATCCTTTTGTGTGCGTGAAAGTGCACTCTGCGTGGTGTATTGAAGCAATCCACACCGTGTCAGGCATAAAAAAGCAGTATGGGGAACAGATTGAGTTGAACAACATTGGAACTACTCACTTTAATTTCAAATTATGTGCGGAAGGTAAAAGGTAGTCAAGCCGAGACATAGCCAAGCTTGTTGTAAAGCCATGCTCTACCCTTGGATACATCATAAAGAAATATAATATAGAACAATTATTAGTGATCCATTCTAATCAACCAAGAAAGCTAACTACCCGGAATGAAACCTACATTCTTCACTCTGTGAACAAAACTTAAAGAATTAGCGCTAAAGATTTGGCTACTTCACTTGCCTAGGATATGCAAGTTAATGTTACAGATGTGTAGATGTGAACAGAAAAAATGGGATTCAGAAGATGTGTAGCCAGAAACAAAACACACTTATCAGAAGAAAGCAGAAAGAAGAAGTTCTAATTTCCCAAGAAATATCAGTATGAGTGCCTGGAATTTTGGAAAAAGTTTTATTTTTCTAGGATGAGACTAAGATAAATTTGTAGTGAAAGGACGTATGATGAAAGAAGAATGAAGCCTTCAGAAAGCAGAACATTGCTTCAACTGGTAAAAACGTGGGAGTATCTGCTTTGGGATTGTATAATTACTAATGGAGTGGCCAGTATTCATACCCTGAATACAACGTCTTCTAAATCCCAATTTTTTCCAATAAATTTTCGGTTGTTCAATGAATTACTAATATTAACTTACATATTGTAGGCGAGTGAGTAGCCAAATCTTTAGCACTAACCCTTTGCGTTTTTTTTTACAGAATAAAGAATGTAGGTTTCATTCCAGGCAGTTAGATCTCTTGGTTGGCCAGAACGGATTTTATTCCGCAATAATTGTTCAGTTTTATGTCTCTTTATTTGTATCCAACGGTAAAGCATGACTTTCAAACAAGCTTGGCTTGTCTGGCACGGTGTGGATTGTTTCAATTCACTACGTAGGCTACTCCTGTACACAAAAGGATACCTAGCACATTTCTTTCGATAGTAGTATGGGGTTGTCCAAATACTTTCTTGCGATGAAATTACGTAGTCGTCACTCTTTCGTTGCCTGTTACCTTACAGGTGTATCAAGTGGTAGTTATTCATATAGTACCGTATTCTATCTGAGCAATTAAATTATCATAAAAGGGCAAGGGATTTCGAAATGGGTCATGTTTTACGTGTGATACAGTCTGATTTCCTCTTTGTTGAACTGGCCCAAATACTTTTTTACCCGCTGTATATAGTTTCCCTATCCTTAACAGACAATAATGTGACAGCAGAAACTTTGTATAAGAAACTCAAAATCATGGTATTAGCAATAAACAATAATTGCATCCAAACAACAGTTTCAAGGATATATTTCCTAGTGCAAGTTAATACTTCTGTGTGAGTTCTTGTCGCTTAGTTTTCTTGTATGTTTTACTTTTTTTAATTATGTTTGTATATGACAAAATTACGATGAATGATCCTTAAACAACAGAAAATGACGTTTTCATTTTTTCTTCATTTTTTTTTCACTAAATGGTCTTTATCGATTTTATACGCGAAACTCCAGAAACAACACGAGCAAGGCACGAATTAACTCCTTTAGCCAGGGGAGGGGTATACGTGAAGTAATTTATATAAATACTGTAGAGAAGCAAATACCAACCACTACAGTAACGCGAAACGAAACGCCACACTAGGGTTCAGAAACATAAAGCGAGAATATCTGACGCAGAAGATTCAGGAGATAGAGGAAAACGGGAAGACAAATAACACACGAGATCTATTCAAAGGGGTAAACTCGTTAAGAAAAGGTTATCAGCCGAGGTTAGGAATGATTAGAAATGAACGTGGAGATCTTCAGGCTAATCCGACTAAAATTGTTGATGTATGGAAAAGTTATTTCGACAAACTTCTTAATGTACACAACGGAGAACAAACAGAGGAATTTGAAATCCATACCGCAGAACCGTGGATTCCCGAACCTAGCGAGATCGAGATCGAAATGTCGGTTAAGAAATTGAAAAATTTCAAATCACCAGGAATAGACAATATTCCAGCCGAATTAATTAAAGCAGGAGGAACGGTACTAATCAAGCTACTACATAAATTGATAAGTGCTATATGGAGAAAGGAGGAGCTCCCAAAGGAATGGAAAATCTCAATGATATTTCCGATTTACAAAAAAAGGCGAAAAATCGGACTGTAATAATTACGTTATGAAATCTCGTTATGTAAAACTTGTTACAAAGTATTAAGTAATATTCTGTTAACACGCCTAAGTATATACGTAGATGAAATAGTTGTAGATCACCAATGTGGATTTAGAAGAAATAGATCCACGTTGGACCAGATTTTTACCTTGAGACAAATTTTAGAGAAGAAATGGGAATATAATGGGACGATTCATCAGCTATACGCGGTTGATGTAGATTTAATAGGGGAGGATATAGATGCACTACAAAGCAACACCGATGTCTTAGTAGAAGCGTGCGATGAGATCGGGCTACAGGTAAACAAAGAGAAAACAAAATACATGGTAACAAGCCGAAACACGGAATGAAGGAAATAAAAACATGAGAATTAAGGATGAGGTCATAGAGAAAGTAAACAAATTTAAATACTTGGGAGCATACGTAACAAGAAAAAATGAGGTTACGGAAGAAATAAAAAGTCGTTTAGTATCGTGGAACGCATGTTTCTATTCAGTCCAAAAACTTCTAACATCGCGATTAATATCAAGGAAATTAAAATTGAAAATATACAGAACTGTTATACTGCCGGTAATACTTTACGGTTGCGAGAATTGGAGTACGACCCTAGCAGATGAACATAAATTACATGTGTTTGAAAATAAGGTTTTGAGAAAGAGATACGGGCCGAAACGGGACGAGATGACTAGGGAGTGAATGAGACTGCATAATGAAGAACTCCACGGACTGTACGAGTCACTAGATGTAAAAATAATGAAATCGCGACGACTAAGGTGGGGAGGCCATGTAGCTCGCAACGGGCAAAAACACAGATTATATTCTATCTTGATTGGAAGTCCTGATGGAAGGAGGCCATTGGGAAGGCCGAGACGTCGTTGGGAGGACACTATTAGAAGAGATCTTCGAGAAGTAGGTGTTCGTGATGAAAACTGACTTGATATTGCCCAGGATATAATCCAGTTACGAACGTTTGCTACTGCGGCGATGAACTTTCGAGTTCCATAAGCCATAGAGTTAGTTAGTTAGGACACGAGTTTCAGGAAGGAAATTATCAATTAAATATATTTGCAAAACGGAGATGAGCTTAGGAGAAGGGAAAAACGAATTATCATGTACTGTAGAAATAGGAGAACCGACTACACCTTATCATCCCCCCCCCATTAGCGGGGGCCACTTCAACCTTGGGGGCCCCGGGCCCCCAAAGTCCCCCACCCCCTTATCGGCGCCCTTGTAAGCCAATACTAAATATTTATGAAAAACTCAGCAATTTCGAAAACGTGTAATTATGAGGAAGCTCTCTACAAACAACGTCTTATCATAACTCTGAAAGCTTAGGATTAAGGATTATCGGTCCCTCAGTACTCCCTTCGAACTGAGTATGGAATATAACTTTAAAAAAAATTTTTTATTTGCATCTATAGCATAAAACTGTCAAAAATCAGAGGGATGATGTCACTCAGTAATCACTTTTTGACGAGACAATGATGAAAAAGGTAGCGGCCATGACTTAAGCCTTTGCTTTACTTGCCTGGTGAAACTGAGGAACTCACAGCAAAGCTTTAGTCTGTATAGTCAGCAGTATATCTGATCAGCGTAAATCCGAAGTTCTTGGTTGTAACAGAGTAGGCTCGGCGGAATATACTGTTTTCATGTAGAAGTGAAAGATGAAACACGAAGCCACATTCTGAACAATATTAAGCACGTTTCAAGTGTAATATTCAATAAGCTGCCGATTCCCTACTTTTTAACATCCAATTAGGCGCGAGATACTAAAGATATCTCTAGTCTCATTGAAAGAAAGTTTCAGGTATTCACCTCGTGTGACTGAAGATAGAAAAAACAAAATGATTGGTGTGAACCTGTGTCATTTTAATCTCTGGATGTTTCAGAGAGAATTATTTCAAACTATTTGCCATATAATAAGCTCCGAAGAATATAAATGTATATGCATTACAGTTTATGTACGTGTAATAAAATGAAGTATGCATCATGACTTCATCTCGTTGATGTAAGGTATGAGATGATGCCAGTGAATTATTCTTGTCTTGTTTCTTTTTATTGTTGATACACTTGTATATTTTATGATGATGCCTTGTTTTTTCCTACAAGAAATTTGTTGGCATTCTAGAAGTCGATTATTAGCGAAAATACGGTACTAATTGCTGAGGACAGAATTACTAATTATAATTATATTCCACACAAGATAATAAAGGAGGCTGTACTGATATTGAGAGATATAGGAAACTTATGGTTTGTTTTCTTTTAAGGCATCAGTTGTTCAATGGTTAATTTTGAGAGGTTTAACAGCAGTGATTGTGGTTACTTATGGATGAAACTACTATTCCTAAAAAAATGTTACATATTGTCACGACTGAAAGTAAAATCAATCAATAAATGTGGATTCCAAAGGTAGTTGTTTTCTCAGGAACAAATATACTATAGTGAGTTCAAATTTGATCTCTAAACGAAGTTTAGTCCAGATTGGCTTATATCTATATGAGATGATTTACGTTGATAATATATATCTCTATTCATATATATTTTATTATAAATATGGCGCAGTTTGAAATGACATCCTCTAGCAGTTTTGAAAATTCGCTGCTAAGACCATGGTTAAATATATTTATATTGAACATTTTAATTCCTTAAGCGAAATGTATGAGATTACCGCACAGAGAAAGGTAATGTTTTTTATATCATCCATAGGTCGTAACCTGTATTGCATACTCCGAGATCTTTGTACGCACCTGAACGAGTCAAAGATCAAACATTTAATTTACTCACAGAGAAGCTTGTAGAACATTATTGTTTATCGATATAAATTTCATTCACTTAAACCAGCAGAATTTCAATCAGCTAAAGACTTTATCATAGTACTCAGAAAACAAGCTATCAGATGCAACTTTGGAGGTGATTTAGATGACACTATCAGAGACCAAATAGTAATAGGGGTATATGACGGAAGCACACGTAAAAGGGTATTAGAACATTCTAAATTAGATTTACAGAAGGCCATATATATTTTACAACAGGTTGAACGCGATTCAATATGTTTGAATAATAACAATTGTACAAATAGAGACTGTCTACACAACGATTTCTTTCAAGTAAAGTTTTGTAATCAGTCGACAGTTGATAGAACAGTCTCTCAACAATCTCGCAAAGTATAATACAATAAATCTAAGTGTCATAGATGTGGATTGATACATGCGAAATTCAATAGTCCAGCTAGATCTGCTATTTGAAGAGCATACAATTTTCGTGGCCACTGGGCTAAGGTTTGTTTTCGGGAAAGTTCCTTATCACGATATGATCAATCATCTTCTAAACGTTCTCTAGAAACAGGTCCTCAAACTCTACCAGACATTACTTCTGTCTTTGTTGATGGTTGCTTACCAATAACATCGGAAGTTGTAGTAAATGATGAGAACGATACATTGATACTAGAAGCCAAGGTACAGGGAGAAGATCTAAAGTGCTGCGTAAATACTGGAGATGTTTTTCATCTATTATCATTAACTGTGTTGTCTGTACTCAATTTAATTGCTGAATTTAAACCGGAACCACCAAAGTTAATTTTATTAAAAGATACGGGTCTAGAGAAAATTGGCACATCTAGTGTAGCTCTAACCTTTCATGATGTCATGTATAAATTGTTATTCCATGTAATAACTTTAAATAAACCAATTGTGATGTTAGGCATGGAAGGATCAACTCAATGAAAACCTAACTGGCAAGATTCTTTTCTACATTGTTAAAAAGATACTTGTACTGAAACTGAACATCTCAAACAAATTACTGGAGTTGGAAGATCGTCGAAGACAGTTATTATCAATTATTTCATCAGTCCCTAAGACACTGGATAAACTTTTACATAAAATAACGGCTATTGAAAATGTAAATGCAGCTTGGTCGATAAATGAATGGGAATCAGAACAGGTCATAGCAAATAAATTAATTACTAGCAACGAATAAATTAATTACTAGCAACTAGATAATATCTCAAGGTCACAATTGGAATTGTTTTATGATACAGATGAAACATCAGAGAAACCTTGTCATAGTAAATCTCAACGTTCACAAATCATTCAAAAAATCCGTAAATCAGGTTCTTTTAAAGAGATCTAAGAATGGTTATATAGATAACCATGAATATGATCACCAAATATGTGATTGGGTTAATAAACAAGCTTACGCACATAAACTCATGAATACAGTCTTTAAAAGTAAAAAATCCTCATTACAAAGGTTGATCAATGAAAGCAAATTAACGGAAGCCACAGATTTTTTGAAAAATATTTGACAGAACTTTTGTGTATTATGGATGATTTTTTTGTGATGCCAATACTATTAATTTCGGTTTAAGATATTGTTTATTAACTACAGGTAAAATGAACGTAATTTTCGATGAGACGACTAAGGATATAATTAAATGTTTAAAGGCTATTCAGTTAATATGAGTATGATAGTAATTATTAAAGTGTTATTGATTGAAGTATTACATTGGTTGCACTGAGATTGCTGACAGAATATAAGATGTTACGTTACTATAATACGAAATAATGGTATTCTGAAGTTTTATTTGATTGAATTGTGTGTAAAGAATTTTTGACTTCGAATTTTAAGATGGTAAGAAGATGTCCTAAAGTTAACGCTTTTAATTGGGATAACGTTGATGTGAAGTGAATAGTTATTGTGAGACTAAATTTATAATTTTTGTGGTTTTTGGTTGGAAATATAAGAAGGAGGTGTATAAATGAATATTGCTGCTGATAAGTTTAATTTGTTTTTCATTTGTGGTTCTATTGATTTTCTCTTGTCAGCATGATACCCTGATCTTTACTTTTGAGGAACCGACGGTGAATTGTAATAAAATGAAGTATGCATCATGACGTCATTTGGTTGATGTAAGCTATAAGATTATGCTACTGGATTATTCTTGTCGTGTTTCTTTTTATTGTTGATACACTTGTATATTTTATGATGATGTCTTGTTTTTCCTACAAGAAATTTCTTGACATTCTAGAAGTCGATTGTTAGAGAAAATACGATACTAATTGCTGAGGATAGAATTACTAATTATAAGTATATTCTATACAAGATGATAAAGGAGGCTCTACTGTTGCTTAGAGATACAGGAAACATGATATGTTTTCTTTTAAGGTATGAATTGTCGAATGGTTAATTTTGAGAGGTTTAACAGCAGTGATTATGGATCCTTATGGATAAAACTACTTTTCCTAAAGATGTTACATATTGTCAAGACTGAAAGTAAAATCAATAAATAAATGTGGATTCCAAAGGTAGTTGCTTCTCGGGAACAAATATAACGAGTTCAAATTTGATCTCTAAACGAAGTATAGTCCAGATTGGATTATATCTATATGAGATGATTTACGTTGA
>JAGDQP010024621.1:0-22917 GCA_022664845.1 Lepisma saccharinum | reverse complement strand
TAAGATCTCTGACGTAAATATTGAAATAGATACGTAAAAAAAAATCTAATGTCGTGTAACTACCTCGGAGTGGAATGACCCATGCACATCAGTTTAGCTTTTAGAAGACGATTGAATTTTCGTAAAAATATCCGCCGGTTTTTGTTCTACGTTATCTATTTACCTTATACATGGCAAAGATTAAAGTTCAATATTCTTTCTTACATTCAGTCATGGTAACTTAAAACTACTTGAAACATATATTCATTGCTGTCATTGGTTTCTACGGGAAAATTATGAAAACAAAAAATAGTCCAGAAGATCCTTTAACTGAGACGAATTCAGAGGTGTGGAGTCTCAACCGCTGACCGAAAATTCCCATTTCTCTGTACGTACAACTAGAGTATAATTTTAGGCGAAATTACATGCACATATGTGAGTGAGGAAGAGATATGAACATCCCTCATAGGAATTTTCAAATAACTCAAAACGGAATCGAGTTTCTGTTGACAAGTGTGACAAATATTTGCAAGCTTAGCAAATCAAGCCAAGAGGGGTTTAAACAAGATTGTATCAAGAAGTCTAGTTTACAAGAATCAAGGTTGAAATAATATTTACATAATAAGAATGGCTAGCAGGTTTCAAGTGGAATTTAACAATCTGAATTACGTGTGTACATTTTTACAGCATTTTTTTTAAATGTGATCTTTCCTACATCCTTTCTTTATTCCATGACGCCTCTTATTCTATCGTCTTGAGGTATAGTTGATTTTTTTCGCACTTGTCCGCGGCTGGATTTGAACCTGCAACCTTGTTATTTGATGTATGTTGCTTTAACTACTATACTGCTTTGACTGTTGAGATCGCCAGTTATATATTTCATTAACTCAAAAGTAACACTTTTTCAAATGGATACTCAGATCTAGAAGATACGTATATTTAAAATCAGCATATAAAACTGATATTTTATGTAATTGGCCAGTGGTTGAAGAGAAATCGGCTGGAGAAATTATAAATAGCATTGTTTGTGGTATGTCACTTATGGATATCTGGCGCCAGCTAACACTCAATACTGCACACTACGTTGATATCACTGGCAACCGTACGTCGTTATACCTATATCAATCCAGATGGTGACATCTATAAACAATTAAAATTGACTAGACTCTGTCAAACTATATACGCTCCCTGGATAACTTTACATACAGTATTCGTGTGCCATTCTACAGATTCTATCCAATTCTCCATTTATACCAGTGTCAGTCTCTGATGAATATGAGTATAGCGAGTATATCAGTGTCGTTTGACAACCTATAACCGTAGTGCGCGCCATTGAGTGTAAACTAGCCCTGGATATTCATAAGTGGCGTACCACAAACAATGTTATTCATAACTTTTCCCGCAAATTTCTCTTCAACTACTGGTCAATTGTACCTAATCTTTGACACACAAACTCAGTTTTATATGCTGATATCTGAGTATTCATTTGAAATAATGTTACTTGTCAGACATGGAATTTAGTGGCATATTTTCATTACAGATTGACTTCAAGCACGAAGCGTGTAGAAGTTTTATGTAACATGTGTCATTTTTCCCATTACCCAGACTTTTTCACGACGCCTGGCAATTTCCACGGCGTAAATATGTGCAACTGTCAGCATTGCGAATGAATCAGCAGAGGCGAATTCTGCTCTCGGAATGATTTCACCGTGTATATATTGGGTAGAATCTGTAGAATGGCCTACGAATACTGTATGTAAATTTATCCAGGGAGCATATATAGTTTAACAGAGTCTAGTCAATTTTAATCGTTTATGGATGTCACCATCTGGATTGATATAGGTGTAACGACGCACGGTTGCCAGTGATATCACCGTAGTGTGCAGTATTGAGTGTAAGCTGGCGCCAGATATCCATAAATATGAAAAAAAAACCTAACCTGACATTCCTGAGAAATACAAAGAGAAAAAGTAAATTTCTTTTAAAAAAGGAAGTTAAAAATCTATCAGCCCGCCAGGATTCGTACCCGGGTTACCAGTTCAGCTATCCGGTGCGTTAACCATTCTACCCAGCTGACGACTCCCCATCTCTTATGTAGCACTGTTGTTTCAGCTTCATGTAGCTCACCACAATTCCTCTCCCACCGGCATAGCTCCTAAATTAAGTCACTCCACACGTGAATGGATTTTAGCGTAATTGGATGATAGCTATCGTGCAACGTAACAAAATCCAAGCGGTTTTTTTTTTCAAGATTAACGAAATTCCTCGCATAGATGCTTGCTGCAAAAAAGCTTCACTGGAGTAGGCAAGTTATATCAACCAGTAAGAATATTAATCAAAGAAGTTTATTTCATGCTTGTATAAAGATTTCAAAACAAAATCAAGTCTGCCAAGCTGAAAGCAAATGACTGACAACCTTGTCACAAGCTCGCATGCTATCTGTGATTGATATCGTGTTTATTCAGTATCTTGTTTGCAGTTATTCCGACTGACTGGAGAAGTATATCCATAGAGTGCGATCTTACAGAAGGGAAACCATTGGGCGTCACCTAAAATTTTTACACCAGATGTGAGAAAAATAGAATATACAAGTAGCTAATGGCTCTGGCCTTGTTTGAAGATAACCATCCTAGTATTTCCATAGCGTGACTAAGAGAAACTAGGAAAAATCTTCAGAGAGAATAACAGGTTCCCAGTATCCGAAACCTCCCGATTAGTTCTGAGTTCGTGTTTATCGTTATACTTAATGATTCATCCTAATTAAAATGTTTTTTTTTATATTTTCTTTAGAAGTGATAATCTGCCTTTAGACATAGAGGAAAATCAATTAATAAATATATAATTTCTTTGATTAAAAAAGTACAGAAATACAGAAACAGCAATAAATTATTTGTACATATATGTTGTATACAAACTGGTCAGCAATCCGTCTTAAAATAGTTTTCCATGATCTTTCGTTCAAGAGTTTGCAAGAGGAAAATACCGTATCATTAAACTTATAGTAACCGAATAAAATAGAATTCTCTCTAATCAGCACTACCGTCACTTTAATGTCTACCAGTGAGCCTTTTGCAGAGATGATTGATAATTGAGCCACAGCATAACGCTCAGTGAAAATTTAAAGAGAAATTTTCTCTAATTAATTGGAGCAGTTTAAGCTATTTGCTTCTAGAAAGTGGAAACCGAAGATCGATTTCTACTTACTGACCTCAAACGATGACTGGAAATTTTCACCACAGGCTAAATTACTTACAGTAAAACCTCAATGTGTAGTTTCTCTTCAGTCTATTCACAGTAACATAAAAGAAACTTTACCAGCAACTCTTCAATAAACTAACGCTGAGGCTAACGGAACTCACAAGTTTATCGCTGAAGTAACAAACGTTTGCCATTGGGTTCTGTCCTGGGCAAGATCAAGCCAGTTTTCATCACGAGCACCTACATCTCGAAAATCTCTTCTACTACTGTCCTCCCAACAACGTCTCGGTCTTTCCAACGGCCTTTTCCCCTCCGGTTTATATTCAGAACGACCACCGTCCTTCCCCCCCAAACTTTCTTTATTTTTTTTCTTTTATTTTACATCAGTATCATGCAACCATTTCCTGTCAATGGGCCGAACTTACTTTCGGCTTTGTGTCGCGCACCAAGACAGACACTGGAATAATTCACAAAGCTGATTAACTTGATCCCAACTTAACATAAACTCCCGTCCCCTGGAAATGAATCTCTACAAAGAACTAAAATTTAATATTTATAGGCACACAAACTAACGAAAATTTACAATTTTCCTGTGAAATGAACGCAAATTAACAGTACTTGCGGTATAAGGTTCTAAAGATCCAAGTATAAAACTCCACATTCTCTGGCCGTATTCACATAAACTCAAAGATGAGCAATTATGCAGGGACACATATTACTGGTATGACGGGAACAACTTTGCTTCACTTGCATCTTTTGTAGAGAAAAGTATTTTGCAGTAAACAGACTACTTCTTTTCTCACTCTGGACTCAGAGGTGCCTGTTTCTGGCCAGGACAAGCTGCCATGTCTAGGTTGATTGACAATAAAGCAGTTCATTGTCTGTCAAGTCAAATTTTCTTTCGTGCCAAAACAGCAGAGACGTGATGTTGTCACCGCCGTAGCAACGAGATATGCAAAGTTCAAAAGCTTTAACAAATTTTCAGAAGGTGAAAAAAAAAAAAAAAAAAAAAGAATCTTAGCTCTCGTAACAGGTAGGATGTCTTCTAGAGCAATATTTTTTTCTCCTTGAAGGATACAAAACTTGAATCAAAACTTAGAGGCCGTTCGTCAGTTGGCAAAACATTGGCTTAGCAATCGTAATTATTCGTAAGGTCCTGGAAACGATCTCAGCTGTCGTATATCACGAAGGAGGCTTTTCCAGAGTTTTCCATCAGTAACATCAGGCAAATGTCGGGATAGTATCTACTTACTCGGCTCTGGCCGACTACCTTTCAGCATCCTCTGCCTCACTTTATCCCGCCCGATGCTGAGATAACTAAAGGCCATAAATATATTTTTAAGAAAAACTGGACTCAATCTAGTTATTGTTCCTGTTGGAATTATGTTTGTTTCATTTCCCTTTCAATATAAGTTTTATTTAATGGACAAAAATCAAAGGAAGATATTAGGTGAAGCTGGTAGATTATCGAGTCCCAAGCTTTGTACCTATTTAAGTGACCAAAGAAGAATTATAATATCCTTTATCGTTTGAGCATGTGGGTCTAGATTGCGATGCAATCAAAGCAGAGCGTCTTTGCATTAATATATGTATTAAAGTACAGTTACGTAAACCATTATTTGAAATATCATCTTAGAAATATTATCACTGCGAACGAAAATGAAACACTAACCCACAAAGCAATGATATAGGACCACGGTAATAAGCTACGTATCGGACGATGATCAAAGGGTACGGGCGCAGTAACAACCATTGTAAGCACGGAGGTTCCTACTCTACTCATCACCCAGAGGAAACATCAATCTCGTCATGCAGAGAGGGTTATCAAATCCGAGAAGGAATTTCGTGCTATTGAGTAGGCTACACATTCCAGTCTCCTGAAAATGAATTATAGATGCTATTTGAGTGACCCTGAATGAGATAAAATTATTGAGAAAATAAACTTGGATCGGACTCAGGCTGAAGCGACTGGAGAGTTTGATGGGTATAACAGTGCAGTGTGCAAGTTATGGCATTGATTGCAGCGCGGAAGAGGTAGTCTTTGTGTTCTCTCGGCAGCACAAGACTTATCTGCCACTGATCGCTCGATGTAACTGAGAGCAGTCATACTTCTAGCTAGAAGACAAAATCTTCCAGGCTACAAGAATTCGTGTTACACGTTACACATTCAAAGGAGGCAGTGTAGGTCCAGAAAGCAGTGGTATTTTGTATGATTACCAGTTCATCACACTTAGGTGTGATGAAACATGAGATGTGACAGTAATCAGTAAATTAGTGCGGTGTTCGCATATGGATCTATTTTCAGTGTCTTGTTAGATTCAGGATAACTCATCTCACGAGAAACAAGGACAGGTTATCTCTTCAAGTTCAACATTTATCTGGTTTCCTAAGGATTTATCATTACCTAAGTTTGAGTTATGATGGTTGGGCAGAGGGATTTCCATATCATTCACGAGGAAACATTAACAGCACAAATTTATTCTGATGACAAAATGTTCGCTGTTTCCGCAGAGAATTTGATCACGACTTCTATATATGGATGATCATGTACTGACACATCGAGCGCGGTTTGCGAAGGAGTTTCTGAAGACGAAAGACTTTATTCCTATCAAGTGTCCTTCATGTCAACCGACCTTAAATCTGTCGAGCATTTTTGAGATGCTTTCAGTCGACAGATTACACAACACAACATTCATCAAGTATAATTACAGACTGTAGAAGTGTTTCACTAGAGTTGCAGCACTTGATACTCAATATATGTTTCATCGTGTTCTGGTGATTTTCATTTGTGAACACTATGTATACTATACATATAATTGTAGTGAATACAGTGGTTTACGTTTGGATATTAAACATCTTTTTTATTAGGTTCCATATCTCTGTGTTCTCTGGACGACCAATTTAATGAAATTCCATGGTGTTGCTTAAGTTTTGTATAGCAGTAAAGTCGTTATTGTAGTTACACGTAGTATCCGATACGCGGGACGCCAGTTGAACTACTCTGGTTTGTGTTATATATGTACTTTATCTTGTATACAGTACTGCAAATACATTTTATTTATTTAACTTAATTTCTTAAACTACAATTAAAAACAAACAAACAGAAAATGTAATTAAAAGTAAATAAAGTTGAATTTTATGTAGATTTAGGTTGCAATATTGACTTGAAATATATGTAAGAAGGATTCATGTACATTTAGTTTCTGACATTTTTAGTTTTTATAAGAAAACAAATCATATTTCGCAATAGTAAAGTTCATAAATATCAGATTAGTATTTTAAAGATTGAAGAAAATAAACAGTCTTTGTTCTTTTTATTCATTTAGTTTGTGCTAATTAAACTAGTAAAATATTTAATTGCCAGTAAACATGACGAATACGAAAGATTCAACCTATACATTTTACTAGACTAAAAATAATTTTATTCAATTGGATGACAAAAATCTCTCCATGTCTTTGAAGTAGCTTAAACAAGATTTATAATTAGCTGTAAGTTAAGATTTAAAATAAATCTTTGTTTAAGATTTATAAGAGCAAAGCTACCTCACCGGGCTGTTTACTTCAAGAAGGGGAGGGAGGGATATCATGACGGTTTTCATTTGGAAGTTTCGGGCTTTTTGAGCCCATGCCTTCTATATGAGGTTTATGACGTTGTGAAGGAAGTATATGAAATTTTGCGAAAAACAACTGTCGCTTTCGCAATATATCTGAATTTATAATTACTTTGAGATGCTTTACAAGGTGTTGTTTACGTAGCGAGGAAAGATGGTATAACTATAAGCAGTCAGGCTAGATGGTAAAAGTTCCAACAAGAAAATGAAAAATATATGAAATGTGTAAGGTTTAAATGGGATGGGGCATTCGGTGGGTGAATCTAGGTGGTATTGTCGTTCCGAGGTTATGGAGAACTTGATATGTGGATTGCGACATTCTATGCCAGAATAATCTGCAGTGAGTGTCCAACACATCTTTGAGCATGGGTAGTTCCAGGTCTTCGTGAAGCTGTGCTATGCTTGTATCACGAGAATGTCCGGTGATGAATCTGGCAGCTTTGTTTTGTACACGTTGTAGTAGTAAATGATGTGATTTTGCTGCATGGTTCCAAGCTGGTGCTGCGTATATGAGTTGTGATCTGATCATCATTAGATAAACATGCAACCTGGCTTTCAAGGAGAGTCCATTGCTATTGTTTAGTAGTGGATATAAATATCCGGTGCGTTGCGTGGATTTAGCTGCGATGTTAGTGATGTGTTTTTTGAAGAGAAGTCTCCTGTCTAATTCAACACCGAGATAGGTGGCGCTTGGACTGTACTGGAGCTGTGTTCCAAAGAGTGATAATTTGTGCGGAGGTAATGTTCTTCGTTTTGTAAAGTGTACCACAGAAGTTTTTTCAGCATTTAATTTTAGACGCCATTTTGTAGTCCAGTCTTCAATTGCGTTTAGATGTTGTTGTGCATACATTAAAGCAAATCGAATTTGATGTGATGATGCAAATATGGCTGTGTCGTCAGCAAATGTAGCTAGTAGCGTGTGTGGATGAGTTGGTATATCAGCTGTATATAAGTTGAACAAGACTGGAGCAAGAACAGAGCCCTGTGGAACACCAGATGAGATAGGAGGAAAAGACTCAGAATATTTATATCAATGGACACTTAGATATCGATTTAAACTTTTTATTTTAGCAATTGGAGGATACAACCAACCAATATAAAACTAGAAATTATTGAGTTTGCCAATTTTATCTTTGAAACAGGCAAAAGGGTTTTGGTGGAATATGCTAAATATACTGTTTTCAAGTGCGACAATACACTTTATGTTTTGACTTCGAGAAAACTTATATCGAATGTTTAATAATAATTTATAATTTTAAAAAAAATCTACTAACTTCTATGGAAATATTTCTTAAGATTTTTTTTTCACGTACGTAATTTGAGCCATGAGGTGAAATTAGTATTAGGACTGGAATACCCTCCGTTGAGATTACTCGTAATCTTTTCAGATACATGTGCTTTGGTGGATGCTAAACGAAATATCAGATTCCAACTTCAATAAAAAGAACAATGCAGCGTTGGAAGGAGAACATACCGAACAAGTAAACATGGAAGATACAAATATGGTATTGCAGCAGTTACTCGTATACTCCGACAATATGGAAACCTTCAACAGTGCATGCGAATGGCTAAGATGAAAACCCAGAAATTTGAATTAAATTGTTAAGGTTTTAGGCTCAGAAAGGATGGATAGTGATGGAAAAATTGGTGTAATGAAGAAAGTGGGAAGAGACGGGAGAATCTCGAGAAAATCCACGCACACGATGTTTGTTCACCACACAGCCCGTATGATACGAGCAGGGATGGAACCAATGACTCCAAACATTAGAGGTCAGCGCTTTAACACTGAGATACCGCTTCCCATGAGAACCCAGGAGTGAACTCCTTTGTAACTGTGATATAGTAGAGTAGAATTACGTGGTAGTAGTTTATCACGTATTTTAGTGATGCCTAGCCGTTCTTTGCTCATGCGCCACATTAAAATTTAGCACGATCTTCGCGGTTCAGAGTATTCTCTGATATAAAGAGCATACAAATCGTACGCGTCGTTTAATTGCAGCTTTTAAACGCAAATATCGCAAATGTAAGAAAATACTGGTCCCTCCAAGCCAATCACTTTGGTAAACAAACAGCTAATTTATTTTCCACCCTAATACGTAAAATATTTACGTGTTATCACTCACATACACAGCAATAAGAGAAGAATGGAAATCAGTTTTAGCTGTACACTACAAGCATTCTATCTTTTACTAATACAAGCAGCAAGTATCGAAACTCTTCTGTAGAATTAAATAATGTAATCTGCATTGTCAAGGACAAGGTGTAGTGTAAAGAAATTTAGTTTTGTCCAGACTTTCTGGATTTAACAATAAGAGTAAGGGGAAGGATTTGGAAGGAACCAGGCCTGGCCTTATTCAAAGTATAATCTCCGCATTTGGTTGGAGTGGCCAGGGTGCACTTTTTACTGATTGCACTACCTAACGCGTTATGTACTGGCCTCTCCAACGCGAGCCACCGAGGTAGACATACACATAATTTATCTTTCACTTCCGTACAGTACCTGTATCCGTATTTGTGTATTATCTGAACTCAAATGCAAGTACTAGAGGAACTGTATATTAGTATCAGTAAGACATTAAATAAATTAGGTATTGTACAGAAAATAAAAAGAAGAAAATTAAGTGAATCCTTTATAATAATAAAATAGTTTTCACACCAGGCAAATGTCCGGATGGCACCTTCAACATAGGCCTTGTCCGACACCTTCTCGAATCCTTTTCCCTCCCATACCTCGACCTGAGCCTTAAATGCCTAAAGACCATAAACAAAGTTCAAGTTCAAATAAAAATCCTTTTGTTTTCCGATACATAAATACATTTTAGATCCGCGGTTTCCTTAAATAGCAGTTGACCCGCACAACAACAATGTATCGTGGGTGGTATAAACAACAGGTGCTGAGTGTAAGAAATGCCCAGAAGCTCCACACCAGTTAGCATTTTAGAATAAATGCAACATGTGGCATCATAGCTTTCGATCACTTTCGCGGAAGAACACATCAGAAAATTGAGAAATTGCAAGAATTTAGTTCCTTCATTAATCTCACGTACAGACAATTAATGTTGTTAAAATAGCAAGATGCCAAAATGAAAGAATTAAAATAGTTTCTTGATATTTACAATTATTTATACGATATGTGGAGGGCCGGATCTGGTCCCGGAACCGTAAGTTGGGCATAAGGTATCAAACCGTCCCGACTTTTCCGGACATGTCCATCTTTTTAACCTTTTTAGAAATGTCAGGCCGGCATTTGTCTTTATCTTGAAAAAGTCTGGCATTTTAAAAATAAAATTAGAAAGACACTACTACACCTAAATCTGTATAGTTTATGTTATTTACGGTAAACTTAATGGTTACGAGCGATAATTTGTCAGTATTTATTTACTGCTACGGTGCATGATTGGTGGTACAATACTGTCGATATATCACACTCTTTTATTTTTGTCTTCTTTCGCGAAAGCACAAAAAATTGGTAAGAACTAGCGCATCAGGAGGTATTATTCCCAAAACGTTCTCCATTAGATAAAATGTTAGCTTGTATAACAAACGTGATTGTGTCTAGAGAAAATGTTTATCGCTGAAAATTCAGTGTGTCCGACATTTCTTAAAAAATCTAGTTATTTTCGGAGTTCTGTCCTGCATTTGACAATTTCCAGTTGGTAATCTTAGCTGGGCATCACTGACGTATACTGTTATAAGTGCTTTGTCATGGTCATAAAACAATAACATTTTACTTCAATACACTGTATTTCGTACTATAAACTAAACACACAAGCCTGATCTTTGTGTTGAAGTTGACTTTTAATTACTTTTCCTTATTGCCTTATTTGCGATTTTAACTTTGTACTACAATATTTAGATACAACAAAGGAACAAACACACACAAAAAAAAACGTTTTTGTGACCTTCTGTAGCAACAGCTTCTGTTTCGGTGAGCAAAAGCTAGCAAGAATTGATAATACAAGGTCACGCTCAAGATACCTCCAATAGGGTTAATGGAACTGAAAAAGGCGGTAAATTTATATTCCTACCATCTAATTTAACTCAAACAAAACCCAGGCTCCAATAATATCAATTTATTAACAACATGCATCATAATCGAAGAACATCTACATTTCAAACAGATAAAAAAAAAGCTCTCAATTATTAAACCAACAAAGTTACAAAAATTCAAATATCATCAACACGTTTATACAATGTTACCTATTGTAGCGCACACCAATTGGTCAAACGTAATCTAAAATATTAACAACCAAAATTTGTAAATAAATCAAATTTACTATTCATACAATAATTTCAAGCCCACTTCTATCAATTAAAGGGAAACTAACAAGAAAAAAACTAACGTAGCGAACATCGTTTGTTTTTTCGAATATCGCATAATGAATCAAGCGCTTCAGGTTTCCAAAATTCTTCAGAAAAATATTCATAAATCAATTCATATTCAAAGATAAAATTAATTTTAATAATCAAAAGCAGCGTTTACATGACTCCCTTAAAGCCTTTACAATTTTGCAATTCAAGCTAAATAAGAAAGATCAGATGATGACCTATCACTCAGTTTCTTAAATTCTATGACATCAATCAATATTTAAAAAAAAAAATCATGGAAAACAATCAACATGATCCACTGATCTAACTTTACAAAAATTTAACTATCCTGACTTTAATGTATCTTACTGACTGAATTCCCTCCCACACGTATCTCGATACAATACAAAATAGCAATCTGTTCTGTGAACAATCAGTTACTTTCAAAATTAGCTGTTATATTTTCCTCAAGTAATCATATACAGATTTGCAAATAATGAGAAAAAGATAAGGATTAAACACGTTTGAGAAAAGAGCAGGTTCATTGAATTTTTCCTTCGTTTGCCTTCTAATCAAATTTAAATTTCAAATTTAAATCCGTAAACCCCGTATAACACTCACAAGAATTCAGAAAATTTTATTCAAAGTTAAAGAGAGGGTTGATAGACAATCCAAGCAATCCAACTCAGAAGCACTATCAATTATTAAAAAAATAATTTTAAAAAATCCTGAAATATAATTAGATTTCTTTGTTTAACTCAAATCATTCAATTGTTCTGATACAAACAAGGCTTTATTAAATTTCTGATTTAATTTTGAGTTTTTTAAAACCAATTCCATTTTTTAAAATCCAAAGTTGATTTAAGACATATTTAACAAACAATAGATTATCAACGACACTATTAGTTTTATTTTAAAATAAATTAGTAATTTGGCACATATAAAATTCCAGACCAAAATTCCAAATTTCTCCAACAAATGTGAATAGCCACCCAAAATTTCGATTCAAAGGAGTTCAAACCCTGACTGATCCGACTGGCACACACAAACCATACCCCTGACTCATTACGATACAAAAGAAAAAGAAGTTCTCGCAAAGACCAAATTTGGAGGGGTGGGTGGGGTGGAGTTCCTCTTTCTAACCAGTAACTCACCCCAAAAATATATCACTCTCTCCACAGGTTCCACAAAACAATCCCAAAATCCAACCAACCTCAATTCAACCAACATCCGAACAGCACTATTCTAAATCCTAAACTCAAAAGCTCGCTTTTGCTCGCTCCACACAAAAAAGCAACCAATTCTGTTTTGTCACCAAGACTCAGTACCAAAATCGATCTTCTAAAACATTTGTCCAAAACACAAAATTCCGACAACAAACCTTGACCAGGCCCACTTCCTTGGTATAATCTCAATCAAACCGGACACCACATGTACTCAAATTCCAGACCAACGCCAGCTACGATCCTTTCTGAATATCACCAATCAATATTTGGACTGCTGTACAGACATCAACTCGAAACCATTACAAATGGCAACTGACCCGCTGTATTCTTACTTGTAAACTGACACCAACGAATCCAGAAAGAACACTTCAGTAAAGAACGCACCAAACAGACAATTTTACAATCAGCCCACTTTCAAACAAAATATAACACTCACCTAAGATCTTCCGAAAAGCACAAACTCGTCTTTTACGATCCAAAAATGCACGCTCTTAACCTCACTTTACAAGACCACAAACATTTTGCTTTCCAAACCAACCAGTATAAATTTCCACCTTTAGACAATTAATACCACCAACAAATTCTGGTACACACCCTAGGTTACCTTACCATCAGCTTGCCACACTACCTTACAATAATTTTCCACAAAACTAAATCAACCCTGACTTTGAACAACACCTTCGTATAGAATGGTTTTAATTTGAAAACCTAAACAACAGCACAAACAAATTAAATATGAATATAGCTCTCAGTTTTGAATTCCTGTCATGCACCCTGAGTGTTACTTATCCTGACTTTTCCAATGTCCAAAAATTCTCATAAGATAATATCCTACAAAATCTCGAGTACAAGGCAACAAGAGTTAATAACTGCTTCCAAGAAATGCTTAAAACTGATTCCCTCTTTGAACCTCACCATCCACTTCATGATGTCGTCAAAGGTTAATCTACTTTATTTAAAACACTAAAATGTTTAAGAAATGTACAAGAACCACATAACGTTTAAATTGCAGCAAGCTTTTAATTATTAGATATCTGATTTTAGCACGGATTTAACTTAGCATTAGCTTGGTTTAGCAAAACTCTACTTCGGAATTTACTTCTCTTCAGGCTGCAAGGCAATTTTATAAATTCGTATTATTTTCGCACTTACCTTATTTTAGACGATTAGTTCAGTAGTTCTTATACAATTTTAAATAGTTAATCCTTAAATATTCCTTGATATAGTCATGGTAATCCTTTATTTCAATGATTTAATTTTGTTTACAAATTTCTTCACTTTCCTTCCTTTCTTCCGATCGGAACAAGAAACCAGACGTAATACTTTTTACCAAACCAATCTAATCAAGAAACTTCACTAACTATACTTGAAGATAACTTTCTCGTTTCTCTTTGCTTTCATATTCTGAAACACATGGATTTTTACTGCCTTTTTTTCAAACGAGCTAGAATTAATTTTTCCATATTCTAACCACGTCCATTACTAGCTTGGTTCTGAGGGATAATCTTCCGATACCACCGTTGATACCAAATGGGGATACTGTCAACTATTATTGCCATATCTCCAAACCAATCATTAACCCCCAGAATCCAAAATTTGGTGGGAGGCGTATTTAAACAAAAGTTTTGTAGCGAGATAAAGCAAAGCTCGCTATAATTGGCCTTTCATTACCAGTAGATGCTAGTATCTAGCTAGTATGCATTATTGAAAGAAAATACGAGAAAAACGAAAATTATTTACGTTTTTAAAACCTTTATTACAAGCAAAGAAACTCACACACAAAACATTTTCACGTACCAAAGCAAAACTAATTTCATATCAGAGAAGTTTTATTCGTTTCATATCTATCCTGATACAGCAATTCTTCAACAGAATCCCATTTCAGTTAATAGATTTAACCAGCGTTGTTAATATAAGAAAAAAATAGACAAGAGATACAACTCCATCACCATTTTTCGAACGAAGTAATATTTGAAACACGAAGCAAGTAAGTGAAATACATTGCTCAGACTTTCCTGAGGTTATCAGCTACTTTTTATATTAATAACAAGATAAAAAAGTAGCTATATCTTCACTACCCCACCCACCTCTACTTCTCTGAGCGCGTGAGAGGTTTTGAATTCAAACAAAGCAAACGTTACAGTTATTTTGAAGATTGGATTCTTCGATATCCAAACATTCATTTCCTGGAACTATCGTTTCAGTTCTTCAATTTTCCCTCATTCTTCTTCTTCTCCCCCCCTTTTTTTAGAAAAAAAAATCTGCCACATTTTATGAAGTTCATCCCTTTCTCGTCTCCTGAGAGAACTTCCGTGTAGAACTGATCCATTCGCATTCTCATATAGCTTGATCCCCCTCTTCTCCGCTCTTTTTTTACTTCTCTCTTTCTTTTGCGTGTGCGGTATCCGATTCGCGATAACTTGAATTATGTTACTAACGCGCCTTGCATGAATTTTCTATCTTTCTATATATAGAAATCGAGTAGAAAGGTCGTAGAGAGAGAGAGAGAGAAGAAAAAATTACGAAATCCTATTCCAAATTTAAAAGAGAAAAATGAACTATATTCTTCCTCATTTCGATAAAGATGGCCAAAAAAGAAAATAGTTTAAAGACATGAATTAAAAGGAGAAAAAAGTTGTATGGTTATGATGGAGAATTAAAAGTACAGGAGAATGTTCTAGATAGATCGCATTCTATTCGTGTAACATGATAATCATTTCTATATACTTATGCACACGTTACAGAAAGAAGATAAGAAGATTTAAATTGGTAATAGATTACTTCAATGGATAGTAACATTCTACTGTAAAATAACTACATAATAATAACACTTGTTATAGTATTTAGGATACACAGACGTCGTAAAATAATGGATAAATTTCTTGCACGTTAATTATGATTTTTCGTAATTAGATGACCATTATTAATCTTTAAAAAAGAGAACATATTATTGTTGTCAATTGAAAACAACTGAGGCGGACCCAGTTGGAGAACTGTGCGTATAAGCTACCGCCAGGTTTCAGCAACGAGCATCCTATTTATATGATCAATGTACCGTTGGAAAAATTGCGGCGATACCTTTCCAATGACACTATAGCCCTAGTAGTTCCAAGAATGTAAATTGCCCCAATTTCTGGCACCGCCCCTGCAATCTCGGTGAATGATACGGGCTTGAACTCGTCTTGCTGAGACCTTTACAATGACACAACAACCATCTTCCTAGCCCTAGTAGTTTCTGAGTTAAAAGTTGTCGATAGCTCGACCGAGCGGGTGTATAAGGCTTCACAGTACTTGGTCCTGAAGCCTAAAATCCTTGCATTTTTATATTGCATGAAAGGGTATACTGTACATATAGTATACGATTTTATTCTATTTTTCTTCTATTTAGAAGTTACATAGGGATTTTCTACACCACCCACAAATACATAGGCTTAAACTGAATAAAATAATATGGCTACCTGAAACATGCCCCCATTGTAGTTAGACCATTTTCATTTTTTATTGCATAGCTTGCGTAAGGCATTACGCTATTTCTGGACTTGCAACTTGGGCACTACTTCCCCATTGTACCTTCCAAATAACTCGAGAATGTTAGGTTACGTAAAGTTATGTTAGTTTGCTGTATAGTGAGATCAGCCGTTAATAAGTTACTTTATATCAGGACCATAGACTGCGTTATGCATACTACCGCGTGTCCCAAAAGCTACGCAACCTTATGTTTAATAGTCCTACATAAGCAACCATACAGGCTCTGTAGTGGCATCAAGGAATTGTATAATCAGTTACAAAAATGGACTTGAATTTATTTGTGGCCTATAGTCATCTCAGGCTCAGACCGGGATCGGGTAGGAAGGAGGATATATAAGGGCAGTCGGACAGTGTCTATTTTGGAGGTATGTTTCTGGTATTTGTTTTGCGTGACTTAGACAATACACTGCCAAAATCTCAGTCGGGATTGGCGGCCGCTTGAATCGTTCCCATGAATAAGAAATTAAGTAACAGTAATTAGAATTAATTTAAAATATATGCATATGTAAATTTGTACAAAAAATTAAATTTAAGAAAATTAAGAAAACATATTGATTTGAGGAGAAAAAAAAATATTAAAACTCACTGAAACCTCAAAATCGCTCTCAGGGTGGTGGTACTTGCTTTCGCAAAAAAGAAACGGTAGATATACCATTGGCGTCCCCAAAATTCGAGGTCTGGAGGCCCAGAAACGGGAAAATGAAGAATATAAGTTTATAAAGGTTATGTTGGTTATGAAATGAAAGAGTTTTCCCCACTAAATTATATTTTTAAAAAGTGATTCCAAATTTATTGTAAAAATAAAACTCATTAGGCACCAAAACGGCGGCCATTTTTGGTTGAAAACTGGTAAAATGCCTTTCTCGACTTTTTTTTTTTTTTTTTTAAAGCAGCCTTTTAGTTGAGAAAAATATTTTAAAACTCACTCATACTTCAAAATCGGCACTGACCCAAAGATGTGGTAATTTACGATAATCACCCCCAAAAATTGGGAGGAAAAGTGTTGGGCTGAGAAACTGAGATTTATAAAGTAGGTCATATGGGGTATCAAATGAAAAGATTTTCCAGATTGAATATAAAAATGAATTATTTTCTTCAGAAAAAATGTTAGGAATCCCAAATTTACAGCAATGTGTAAATAAAAATGCTTAAATCCAAAATGACTGTCTCCTTTGGTGGAAAACTATTTTAAAAAAAAAGAACATTCGATTTTAACTCTTAAGTAAGGTTTTTTCGTTGAAAAACTACATAAACTTACATAATGAATTAAATTATTTTAGAACTTTAGGCTTTTGAGGCTCAGGCCGAGATAGGAAGGGGGAGAAGGTGTTGGTAAAATGATATCATTTGCCTGGTATGACTGAGGAAAACTATGGAAAAACTTCAGTCAGGATGGACGGCCGCTGGGATCAATCCCAGGATCTTCCAAGTGCTAAGCCAACGCTCTACCACTGAGCCACGACCGCTCCGTAAAAATCTTTATGCTTTCCTGTTTAGGAGAGTACATAAAAGTGCTTAGTTGCATAGTACTCAGAAAGCCATTCATCCACATCATTAAGACTTCCAGAATCACTATCGCTTTCATCTGTATAAAGTTCTTCCATCACACCATCTGCCAACATATAGGCATTTATCTGTTTCTTTCAGCTTCGTCTTGGTGCCATCGTATTAATCTAATGCATGCCTTTTTGCAACTTACTTTACAAAGATAAATCTACTTTTGCCTCCATTGAAACAAGAAAATCTTTTCCCTGACATTTACTGTTCACTCTGAGTTCATCTACAGAATAACATTTAGTTGCTTCAGTTACAATTAATATGTAATCCATAGAGGAAGATGTTCCGATTTTTTAAAAAGCTGTGACATAGGACTCAAACTTGTGAGAAAGTAGCATTTTCAAAGGTTTTATCTTCTCTTTCGCCTTCAAGGTACTTGTGAAGCGTGAAGTCCTAGAGGCGCAGAACACGTCTCAGTACCATAAACGTCTGCCAGCTTTATAATATTCAGTAGTTCTTTTTCTGTTTCCAGAAACTCTTAGAAACAAAACATTGCACCTAATGTCTCTAGCACAAGCCTAATATCCAAAATAAGTCATTATCAAGGTTTTTTCCCTCATGGTTTTACCTCAGTCATAGAAGGCCGTCTACCTTCCAACATCCTCTCACCCACACTTTCCCGTCCTGAGCCTCAGATACCTAAAGACCTTAAAATAAGTTAATTTCCATTCAATATGTATTTTTCAAAGGAAAAATCCTACTTACTAGTTAAAAGCGAATACTCTTCCCCCTCCCCGCAAAAAATCAAGTACAATTTTGCACCACAAATGACCACTATTTTGGATTTAAGCATTTTTGTGAATATATTACTATATATCTAACATTCCTAAAGTGAACAGCTGATTGCAAAAACACTATAAGTCACATTGCACTGATTTTAGGAAAAGTAAATAGACCTAATACTTTATAACTACTGTACAAATTAATGTAACAAGACGAAATTTTAACTAAGGAACCAGTAACAGTCTACAAATAATTTGTTAGAGCATGACATAAAAATTATATATCTGAAATGGAGTAAAAATATTATCTGTAACGTGGACTTAGGTTATTCTTTCAATCAATGATATTTGAGGGAGAAAATAAATGTTATACTTAAGGTTTAAGCAATGTTAATTGAATATTCATAATTAATTTTCAGGTTATCACACAACTCCCTTTCTTCTAGCAGGTGGTAGGCCCAGTCAATATTTCTCGCCAGAAGGCTGAGACAGAGTCATCATTAGGAACATATTGCACACACTTCCTAATGTCCTCCATTTCCTTCGTGCCTGTCGCCTACTTCCCATTCTTCTAAACCTTCTCGTTTGACAAGTCTGGTTTCTTCCCAGGATCAAATTCCAAGTAGAAGGTGCTTTTATGAAGTCCATTGATAAATTCCATAGCTTTCACTACTCCTGGAGCTGAAGAAAAAATGATGAAACATTGATATATTCAGAGGTACATTGTTTGCCCGTGGAATATCTCTCATCAACGTTTCAGCAGAAAAGCTAGTCTTCTTATAAAATTTTTGGCCACCACTTCTTGAAATCTATGACTGCATGTCCATCTACCAAGTACACAGTGTTCTGCTTGCACTGGTTATTATAAGCTCCATTAATTCGCGAACTGTCCAGATTATGTCTACTTTATTAAATACTCTCTTTATAACAACAAACGCCCGATCACATGGTAGGTATGAATCACCACGAACAGGGTAAAGGCGGAATCTTCTCAAGTTTCAGACGAATCATTGTGAGATTTTTGTTCTATCTAAAACATTTTCGCAAAATAGAAGTAATTTTTTCCGTGACTACGGTGAATTTTGCACTCAGTCTGTTTCATTTATGTGTGAGGTGTCCATTTCTGCCGTCAACTCAATATGGACTTAGGGTGTTTTTGCAATCAGCGATTCGAATCCTTTTCTGAAGAAAATAATTCATTTTTTTATTCAGTCGGAAAAAATCTTTTCATTTGATAACCTATATGACTTAATTTACAAACATTCATTTTCCAGTCTCTTCTTTATGCCTCCAGCTTGGGGGGCAGTTATCGTATAGTTACCGCATACTTGTATTAACACAAGTAATACAGTGCTAATTTTGAAGTATATTTAGACCATAAGGAATAAGAAAGAGATGGTCCCGATGTATCGGGGGAGGGGAGGGGGTTGCAGTTGCATGTGCGCTCCCTCTGGCTTCCGGACTGCATATTATTGTCACTTTACCCTCAACCTCATTTTATAAATTATATGGCAATACTATGTAAGTTACGTATTCCTTGCTCTATTTTAAATGCTATTGAACAGTGCATAAGAATATAATCGCAACATTCAAAATGACTAGAAAACGAGCAGGAGAAAAATGGCTACCGGCTTTCATTTATTATCTCCGGTTCCGTTGTAATTGGAGTGGTGTTAATTAATACGAATGAATCTTCCGAGAAAGACAAGTCGAAAGGTCCCTCGGGAACAATTCACTTGCCAAGCGTCATTTTTGGGGTAAAACCAACCTTCTCTAACTGCCCTGCTCATCCCAGATTTCTCATTCCACTGCTATTGCTTTTTTTGTTTGTTTTTTTTTTTAGAAAAAACAGAAAGAGCATGTCATTAATATTGTTCTTTTTTCTCTTTTGTCGGAGGACAGGAACCACAAAGAAGATATCAGTCATGGGTTGTTACTTTTATTTCGTTGTGAATCAAATCTCATTCCGAATTCATTAGAGTAGATGGGGTAGCTTTCCACTACGAAAGAAAATCTATAATCACACTGACGCATGCATACACCATTTAAAGAGGAACTAAATATGTATTTTTAAAACAGAATATCAGTGGAAATGTTCTTTCATTCACATTCTCTCAGTGAAGCCAAAATGTTGAAAGAAGCACTCAAAATTAGTAAATCGGTTTCCAATGGACTGATGAAGAAATAACTCCGAAATAAGCATTGATTGAATGTTTTACATAACTTAAGCTGGAAATACGATCTTTGGACAAAATTTCGTTCCTGAAGCAAACTATCAGGATGAGGAACCCACAAAACCAGAAATGACTCAATTAAGAATATTAACTGGTAATACTGTACGTAAAGGTAGGCAAACCACGATAGCATGGGTCATTAGAGAACTCTGTTATGATTACATGCACCGAATGGAGCTTCAGATTCAAATTGTAACGAATGTGATTCTTCTAATAGGTGAATTATTTGCAGTAGGAACATTTACACTTGCTAACTCAAGATTCCATTAGTTAGCATAATAATACATGAGGATAGTTTTCCTTGATGTGGCAACATATCAGGTATATGTAAAAAAAATACATCTATTACCTGTGAACGGCGCAAGGGGATGTTGATGTAGAGCTCCACATATTCTCAACCTACGGTAGGAACTGAGATGGAGTCGTCAGTCCCACGCTCGATCTCCTTTACCTTCCCAAGGTGCCGAGGAGTACCAAGGACACGCTGATACTCAGTTTAATAGGAGGCTGAGTGCACCTGAGAGAGCCAGGCATGGAAAACTGCGAGAAAAGTCTCCAGCGTCCTGGACGAGATTTGAACCCGGGCCGCCCTATTCGTAGTCAGACGCGCTACCACCTGAGCACAGCGACTCCTATAAGGTATGCGAATAAAAAGAAAGTAACTGTCCTGGTAATTGTTATAATCTCGTGATGTAGTTTCCTCTTGCTTCGATAATATGTTTCCAAACATTTGACAGACGTTGAATGTTGAGGGGACCATTTTGTGTTAGTGTGAGAAGAGAGTGTCCTACGACATAAAAGATGCTGGGGATGTCACGGAAGAGTTTCCCTGTTGCTTTCCACATAGATACATGTTGAGGGAATAAGGCTTAACTACTCCACAGCACCCTTCTGAAGTAAGTTATGGACGTTTCGGTACGAGAGTCCATTGTGTTGCTTGGTGCCTGATTCAACACCCCCTGGAAATCTTTGTGACCGTCTAGCCACCGTGCAATACCACAAACAAGAGACCGTCGAATTTCAATAGTATAGCGACCTTAAGAGAAACGATTCTCGTATATTTCCTTCATTATGATTAAAGTTTCATTATTATTTTGAAACAAAATGTACTATTTAAAAAAAAATCATATGGCGCAATAGAAACTTAATATTATTCTGCTGAAACAGGTTGATAAAATTGTGGTTAATTAAATGAATTTTAGTTCTTAAATAGGTACGTTAATCTCGCTGAAATATTTCAGTTTCTGATTTAGCTTGGTACCGCCTTTTAGACTGTAGTGTTTTTTTTATCTCGTATCACGGTATGCAATTTTAACCATGTAAAAATATAAAACAATAACATGTTTCCTCATACGCAATTCAATATGTGGCTGTGGTATGGGTTGTTCTTACGTTAATACTTTTGTTGGATATCAAACAGCTCACCAGGATCAGATGTTTATGACCAGTCAGGCCAGGGTCTTTCCCTACTTAAATGAAAGAGTGAATGTAGATTTGATTACAGACAAATAGCATTTGAGTTTTACATACAGGGTGATTCTTTAAGCCCGGATCAATCCCTTGACATGGAAAGCATTTCAGAAATTTACGACAAATAATGAGCTAGCATAAGTGCTTATGCAGAATTGAATCTTGATATGCCTACTTGGGAAACCAGTTATGCCCAGAAAATGCCTCTACAGGGCATCAATTGAAAGTTATAAATCTGTAAGAATGGAGGAATTTTTCACTTTGTTGAAACCTTCATTAAAATGGAATTACATATAGAGATTTTTAAAAATACGTTCTACGATTTAGCAGTTACAAGAGATAAATAATCTCATAAATGGACGCAGAGCATTGAAACAATAAAGTGTTATACTTACAAAAAGATGTAGAGGAATGACACCACTGAATCACCCACATCTTTTACATCAACTGAAAAGTCTTAAAGCACATAAATTGCCTTTGATATAATATCAATTGCTATTTGTAACGCCGCCCACACTTTGTGAAGTCTCCATACGTACGTGTGTGAACGTTACACTTGTTTCTCCTCAAAATTATCTTAAAAACATGAATCATGTTAAAGTTCTCATTTGTTCTACTATTTCTATTGCTGAAGGTTTTGCAATATATAGACATTTATTCACCAACTTTGGTCTAAATATTTGTAGAAACAATACGTATAATTTTAAGTTTTCTTGTGAGCAGACGAATATTTATCTTTGCAAATAGAACTACATTATTAATTGTGATGTTTAAAGTACTAGTTGCTGCATGTGGTTTATTTCCAAAACCACCCTTCTCCAAGCGAAATAAGAAATCGACAAAAGTATTTATAAAACACTTCTTATTTTTCAAAGCTCGGGAATATTTGGAGCAATGGATATCTTAGAAAAAGTGGTAGAAGATTTAGTTTACCAATATTTTACTGAAATAAGAATTGAAGCTTTCCTGGCGGCAAATATTATAGAGATGTTCTCGGGATATCAGCCAGGTGAAGTCCGACGATAGAGCCGACGTTTCAAGAACAGACATTGTTCTCATCTTCAGGGCAAGTGTACTGAGACCA
>JAGDQP010024620.1:5366-18529 GCA_022664845.1 Lepisma saccharinum | reverse complement strand
TATTCACAACAACAGTCAAGCAATTTCAACAATGAAGAAAAACGAAAATAAAAAATTGGCATTTATCTAACTTTTGAATTGGTTATGAACATTCTTCCCTGAAGGTTAGAACTCTCTGGACTTGAATTTGTAGGAGAAGCATTGAAATTTAGTGCAACGATAAACATTCATTAGATATATACGAAGGTAGTGCTGCCATCTTTTGTTGGAGATCATTGCTTTACATTAACTTTGACAAGAGGTCTAGGAATACGTTATTCTTTTTGTGGCTGATGTTGGCAGCTTTGTATACAAAGGTCCCTGTTTCGGTACGCGGTGCGGACACAGATGGTTCGGAGTTCACTTTAAATTGTTGGTCCTGTCCTTGGGACTTTATCTCTATCCAATAATAGTATGAATTGGTCTTTCTTTTACCTGGTGAGTTAACTATTTCTTTTTCGCCCGAAATAATGTTACGACCAAAGATATATGATCATGATCGTAGACACTTACGACATTAGATGACTATGTTAATAAACGAACGGATATCGAAATCGTGTATGTTAGAAGTACATTTCTTGTTTTACCACGGCTTTTTCTTTCCTGTAAACGTAACAAGAGATTTAATAAAGATTCGTTGTAGTCAGCTAAATATTTAGAAATTCTGGTTTTGTAGAAAGAATGACGTATTTATACAAACGTTAAGTTTAATCCTGTATCTTGGGGAGAAGAAAACAAGATGAACCGAGGAGGAGGCAATGTAAGTCAAATGTATTTCTGCAAAGTAGGAGCAAGGCTTAAGTTTTTCCCACTGGCATGAGGGAATCCATTTGGGTTCAGTTTCCAAGAAGACGTTTGCTTTTCGCTTAATCGAGGCCTGCGAGAACATCGGCTTCTTTTCCCACCGAAAGTAGAGATAGAGTAAGTAGTAGGAAAGTGTCAGGGGAGGGGAGTGAAGGCGCCCCAAAGTCTACGAAGAGGAGGAGGTGGAGAACTTGAGGAAACCAATTTGAGCAGAGGATCGGCAAGCATCCCAAACTCAAGTTCTACCAGTGATACCAACCATAAAGAATTTTACGTATAAAACAAGACTAGAAGAATAAAACTTAGCATGAATCGTCGTCACCAAGGAAACTACAAGACACAAATCCTTAAGGTTACCGGGAACCACGTAGTTTATATCTTGAACGCTAGATGGCGAGAGTAACGTCGTAACTAGTATTGAAAATTAAAAAAAATAAAAATAAATAAGATTATAGACCCAGAAATAATGTATTTTCTCAGAATCCGAATTAGATAGCCAACAAAGGATTTGATCTTTCTGGATTTTCGATTTCATCATTAACTATTGTTACATTAATTATTATCAACAATAATCGCATAACTAACAGCTCTTATAACTATAAAAATAGGAATAAATATGCAATATATAAACATTCAGTGCTTGATCATACCAAAATTCGATTTTGATGCATCTGTCATTGTTAAGATCAACGTATTGTTGACATTGGTTTCATATACTGGTACTTTACAACCAACTTCTACGAAGACCAAATCTATATTTCGACTTTTTTTTTTTGAATTCCAGTGATTTTATTTGAATTATACTTTCTAGCGGTTTTTTTTTTCGATATAAGCAATATTCCATTTCCAACGATATTTCAGTATGAACGATATTCAAATTCAACTATTATTTGATGTCAGCGACATTTTGTTTACGAATCTTCATATGAATAACATTCAGTTGCCTCGGTACGGTATGAACTTACATGATTTTCAACTTTTTTCTGTATGTACTATGTTCGAAATTTAGCTATTTTTCTATATTACCGATGTTATATATTTCAATACTAGATCGCTCATCGATTCGCCAATGATGCTAATGCTTTACGGAAACAGCACAGCTCTATCAGTAATATTTTCAGGAGTTCAACTTCGTTTCTTTTGTTTTATTAATGTACAATTAGCGCCATAATTTTGTAGCCAGTCGTAAAAATTTTCTCGAAATTACCTTGTAATGAACAGACCGTTGTACTTTGTCCTCTTAACTTAATGCGAATGTGATGGGTAAGTTACAGAAAACTGTATTAAAATGGCTCTATCCATTCCAAACCTATGCGGAGAAGAGGATATAAACTTTTGGCACCGACTGTACAATATGAATCAGGTAGATTATAATTATTCAATTGAGAATAAAAATTAGTGATGTGTTGTTGATTTCTCCTTGAGCATGCCCTGATTTGTGCTTATGCGCACCCTACATATCAGAAATAGTTATGTCACTTGAATTGTGCTATTAAACGAAGACTTTCCGGTGAATATATCTCATTCTTTGACTTCTTCAAATAAAAAAATATATAATAATAATAAAATAACATCGAGTCGGGCACAGTCAAAATCAACTACGAATTATTAACATTTGCAATGAAAAGGGGAGAGAAAAAATTACCAGGTAACTGAGTTGGCAATCCTGCCCCAATGTTGACTTGATATGAGGCAAAGCAAATTGAAGCCAAGAGTGCTCAATTAGTCCACGGTGTCTGGTAACATAGCGTCAATAACCAGCTTCGTCATTTAGGTCAATGAGAGTTGCACGTGTGATATGGACTTTGCAACAGTCAATCACGGGAGATGAATATTGCAATGAACTTCTCGTGCTGAGTCCTCAGAGGGTCAAGGGAGGAAAGACACTATGATTGAGGTGCCAGTGGAGGATGTGTAATTTGTGTATTTGTGTGCGTAGATTAGTTTTGTATTTTGAAGGACAAAGGCTTATTGTTGAGGTCACATGTCACCAGATTGATCACAGATATGTCTGTGTGAATTCTGCAGCTTTATTCCCAATTGCTGGTGTGCATATTTTCTTAATAAAATCACAAATACACAAAACGAAAACTCAGATCCTGTGGTCAAGTGGTTTTGATCGACGACTTAAAAATATTGGAAAGATGGCGAGGTTTCGACTCTCGCTTACGACGGTCATCCTGACTGAGCTTTACAAAGGTTTTCCTCAGCCTCACTAGACGATGGTACCTACACTGATATCCTAGTTCCCCACCCATGCACCAGGAAGTGCACCGCGGGATATCATCTCTTTGATACGTAATGGACTTGGGGGCCGAGCGGTCTGCGGCGTAGGCCATCCGGGTTCGACTCCCGGCAAGGACATGGGTGTGGATTTTAACAGCTAAAGGCGAATCGTGACGGGCCGAAGTCCTAAGTTACTAAACTGACCCATATAAAACTAAAGTTAAGTTGCGTAATGGACTTTCTCCACAGCTGCCAGCTCAGCCCATAGTAAATCAATTTAAAAAAAGAACTAAGTACGGGACAAAATTGAGTTATATGTTAGAAAACTGTTTATTACGGTTTAAACTGGTTTGTTTTATAGTTGAATTGAATTGGAAGTTTTATAGAGGAATGAAGACTCAGAAAGAATTACAATGTAATATATTTAGAACCAACCAGAGGCATTTAATCAGTAATCCATAAAGACGAATTACTATCGTAATTAATTAGAATTAAATTAAGCAAATATCTCTGACATATAATTAATTAATTAAGTGGAAGAAATAAAGCACAAGTTTTTTTTTTTTTTTTTTTGTTTTTTAGTATTTTCAATTCTGCTTTAAAATTACTCGTATAAACTTTGAATAATTACCATTAAGATGAGTCATTAGAGGAGCTGAAGAGAATTTGAATCCACGTTAAAACCGTACGTCCCGTTCTAAAGATGTTGCCTTTATGCGATGTGACGCAATAGCAAATTCCCGTATGTTCATCTTCTTAGGGACATTTCAGAACATGCATTATCGTTATCAATGTATGAAACATTAAATTTTGGAAATGGGTAAATTTCCGTTCGTACCTTGTTTAGTATTATCTGAGGCTACAGTCAGTCTTTTGACATAACAATGATTTTTATCAAACTTGCAAAATTATGGTTTCATTCTTTTAGTGGCACTTGGTAGTTCGAGGCATAAGGATTTAATTCTCGAGTCATACGCTCTGAGATACGATTTCCGGTTAAGCCATGAATGTTTACCGGATTTTAAACGTAGCTTATGTACTCTGGACAGGTCGAAGTAATTAGTTATAAAAAATAACCCATAAACAAACTTTTCTTCGTTACAGTTACCTGAACAAGTTTTGAAAAACCTAGTTACACTATATTTCGTTGGATCCAACCGAACTTCATCAGGTACACAGAAGTCCCAAAAGGTAAAACTTATGCTCTGTTAAAGCTAACCATGGGGAGGAACCAGAAGAAGTTTCAAGAAGAACTTAACTCTTGTTTAAGCTTCATGTGACTTCTAACTATGGTGGTTTTAATATAGTGTAAGTTTTACCCTTGGGGACTTCTGCGTACCTGATGAAGTTCGGTTGGATCCAACGAAATATAGTGCAAAATAGATTTTTTCATTAATTGTGTTTTCTATTGTATTTTTTCAAATGGAATAATAATCCTACTACTTACGATTTATACGTGTATATTTCATTTTTGTGTTTCCATTGCAGACGGTGTACTCAAGAGTGGCGAGGGTGTGTAAACACGATAAAGGCGGTCCTCATCAATTCAGCGATAGGTGGACGTCTTTCCTCAAGTCCAGATTAAACTGTTCCGTACCAGGGGATTACCCTTTCTACTTCAATGAAATCCGTAAGTATATATATTTTTTTTAAAAAAGTTATGTATAATAGATATCACAGTCACAGAAGGCAAATTAACTTCACCAAATCTCATCGCATAGTTCCAATTAGCCATATTACAATGTTGGTTAAAATTTCTTAGTCGTGTAGACGATTTTATGTTCCAGGATATCGAACACTTTAACACTAGGATGGTTTCCAAAAGGGGAAGCGTTTCTCCTTTTAGTAACATTTTTTTTTTATTTTGTTCTTGTTCAGTTGATAAAATACGATAATTATTTCTCAAACCGATGGACCTCGGGGTGGCCGAAGAGCGCTTGCTTTCTGTAGGGGTAGTCACGAGTTCAAATCCCACCGGGGTCCATTGAACGAAGAAGTGGTTCGGAGCCCACTTTACCAAAAACTGTAGGTCCTGTCCGTAAGAAGTTCACCAGCTCGTTTAGGACGTTAATAACAATTCACTCACTCAAGCCGATGGTTTATTTTTTTCTTACACTGCTGAGTCTATCAATTGTCTGCGAGAGTTAAGGCTCAATCCTAGTGGGTTTTCCCGCCTTTTTCGGTTTACATCAATTCAAAATTCAGTGCAGGTAAACAAAATTTAACTTTTACAGACCAAAGTTCGTTTAGTCCTTCAATAATGGGTACAATTAGTTTTAAAGAAATGCTACTAGTAACCTCAGGATTGTGTTCAGACACTTTTGGGACATTATTCTGTCCCAAAAGTGTCTGCACACAATCCTCAAGTTATTACTAACATTTATTTAAAACTTACTACTACTACAAAACCCACATGGCAGGAACCGGGATCGAACCAGGTCAGGACACACATGTGGAACGAGCGATTGAGATAGAAAACACGAATAGAAGAAAGTCTTTTGACAGACAGAATGAAAAACGGCAGAATCTAACCTGACTTTAATCCGCCTTCGCTTCCTGCCGCTCTCTCGGCATTAATTCGTGACAGTGCATGACATTCGCGTGGTTTTTTATTACATTCATAATAAATTTAGCTTACCATGCATATACGAACACTGTTGGAAAAGTAAATATTTTTTTAAAAGAAAGTGACAGTACAAAAAAAAATGCGGAAATACAACACAAGATAAGTTTGTGTGGGGAGTAACAAGAAAGCGCCTCAAAATAATTTGGCTACGTCGCAATGGTAGGTTCCACCTTTCTCGGGAAAGAGAGAGGAACACAATGTAAAACAAATTATATTCTTTGGTGACTTCTTGTTTTGTTAAGTTTGCTAACTTCTCAGCACACTTTCTTTCAGCCAAGCATCATGTAGACATTATAACGTTGTTTGTTTGTGGCTATGTTTTCAGAGAACGACACAATGCCACCTCGGCTTTTCCGCGAGAGGAAAATCTAAATTGTGTTCTTGTGTTGTCTGTTTTTCAAGGCTGAAAACAACCCGCGGCCACCATCTTCACTGGCAGTGCGTGGAATGTTATTATTATGGATGTTCCTGTGTCAACGTATTGTGTGTGTGATGCTGTTGCGTTTCTGCAACTTAGCAGAAATAAATCAACATGTTTTGAGACGCTGCCAACAGATGTCAGTGTGGTACCTTTATGGTGATGTGCAGATGAGCATTAAAAATGAACTGTAAAAAGACGAGACAGAGAGAGAGAAGAGACGCAACAATGTTTTAAATAACGTCAACAGATGTCGCTTCATGACAAGCCTATTGTGTTTCATGTTGAAACATCTATTGAGTTTTTTTTTAAAAAAAAGTAGAAAGAAAATGTTTGCTTTAATGTAGAAGCTGTTTTTTTTTTTTTTTTGTTTCGTTTAACAAAGTTGCATTTGTGGCCAACATGGTATGTAATTAGGCGCGGCTTGATTTTCATTCTTCGCAGATTAATAAAATTGGTTATTACGTAATTATGACCTTCACGCAAAATAATATTTGAAAAGGTGTGGTCTTTTATGACGTGAGAAAAGCTGGATTCTTTCTTGAGCGTGATTATTTCAATACCAGGTTTACTAGTAGCCTTAGCATCCGTATGTAATAGTAAGAACGCAGTGCTATTACTATTTATACCGAGCGGCCGTAGCTCAGTTGGTAGAGTGTTGGTCCGGAAGGTCTATGAACGAGTCCAGCAGCCGTCTATCCTGGCTGAGGTTTTTTTCAGTTACGCGAGATAAATACCGGAATTATACCTACAGACTAGGTTCTGGCTGACTACCTTCCAACATTCTCTTTCCCATCTTGTCCTGGCCTTAGCCTAGTACTTCAGAAAGGAACACTCTTCTCTTTTGAACTAACTTTCAATTCAACATGATTGGTTGAAGGAAATACGTTCACATTTCTACATCAGTGGAGCTGTTATTGATGTTTTGAGATTCAGTCCGAATGATCTACTGTAGGGCTGTCAAAATTATCCGATCCGGATATTATTCTAATCCGATTAAGACTCAGTCCAAGTTGGTTTTCCCGCCTTTTTCATTTTACGTCAATTGCTCAAATTTCAGTAGAGGAAAACAGAAATTAACTTTCACAGACCAAAGTTCGTTTCGTCCTTTAGTAATGAGTACAATTAGTTTTAACAGAAAAAATGATAGTAAACTTAGGATTGTGTGCAGACACTTTTGGGGCAGAATAATGTCCCAATACTGTCTGCACACAATCCTGAGTTTACTGTTTTTTTTTTTGTTAAAACTAATTGTACTCATTATTGAAGGATGAAACGAACTTTGGTCTGTGAAAGTTAATTTCTGTTTTCCCCTACTGAAATTTGAGTAATTGACAGAAAACCCACTTGGATTTAGCCTTAATCGAATATCTGAAAAAGGAACGGATATCCAAGTAATCGAGGAGACGGATATCCGAGAAACGATCAAACAAATAATGGAGTATGAAGCAAGTTTCGTAGCACACTGTCAGTGTCACGAGGAAAAGAAGAGACAAAGGCTTGTGGTTAAGTATCGCGGATTTGGGATGGGCAGTGAGAAGCATGTACGTTTGAGTCTAGTTTTAGGTAGGGTGCGAAATCCTCTCAGTTTGTAGTGCGGAGGCAGTTCGGATAGGATATTAAGGATAATCTAAAGCAACGATCTCCAACAAAAGATGGCAGCACACCTCCATATATGTCTAATGTATTTTCACTGTTACACGAAATTTCATTCTTGCTCCTACAAATTCAAGCCTAGAGAGTTCAAACTTTCAGGGAAGAAAGTTCATAACCAATTCAAGAGCATAATCGATGGCGATTTTTTATTTTCTTCATTGTTGAATGAAGTTCATTGTTGAAAGAGCTTTCTGTTATAGGTTTCGATATTCACAACAACAATGAAGCGTTTTCAACAATGAAGGAAAACGAAAATAAAAAATCAGCATCGATCATGCTCTTGATTTGGTTATGAACTTTCTTCCCTGAAAGTTTGAACTCTCTAGGCTTGAATTTATAGGAGCAGCAAGGAAATTTCGGGCAACGATAAAAAATATATTAGACGCATACGGATATAGTGCTGCCATCTTTTGTTGAATATCGTTGCTTTAGATTATCCTTAAGCAGTATGCGAGAGTAAGAATTCGGGTGATCGTTAGAAAGTTGCGTGGTTATTTAGATCTATTATCCATAATCGTAAGTTACGGATGATAATGCTGATAAGGTCCATTTCACACCAGAACACAATGGTGTGGCTTACTGAGACAAATTCAGTTACATTCTGGCCCAAGACATTGATGGATACAGTGGCAGCCTGTTAAAAGAGGATGGTAGTCACTGTGCATATCATGTATAATGGGAGATTTGCAGCACGTCAGAGAGGGAAATATCTGGGTAGGTTAGGGGTATATCTTCCTTCAGCTTGGATGTAGAAATGTAATTGTGGTATAACTCATGGCATATAGAGGTCATGTCGTTCCAGTTGGTCTACTTACTGACATAGCAGTATGGATTTAAATTTGGCCCTCATAAAGTTATGTGTAAATCAAGACATGGGTAAACAGAGTTAAAAGAATCAGTACATTTTCTCCCCCTTAGCAAACTGTCAGTGGGGAAAAAGTGGTTTTAAAATCGTCTGATTTCCCTGTCTCCTCCGCAATTTCGCACCACCACGCTATCAGCTATAGTAATTTAGGTTTTCCACGATTTTCGTAAGCTTCACCAACAGAACGCCACAATGGTTATCTAGACGAAGGCCTTCTTGCCGGTTTCTACCCCATTCCTGCTCGCTGAAGGACGTTATCACTCCGAATATATATAGGGTGGTTCAGAACAAACTACATTGCTTTGGGTAAGTTCATTTTCGAGATACAGGGTTTACGACTTAGATCCCAAAATCGACTCCATACAATGGTAAATATAATGAATTTTTACCATAAATTTTAAACGATGCATTAAAATAAAACTTAATTTTCGGAAGGTGCTTTTGTATCAATACAATGGATATTAGGAGTTAAAAAAAGTGATGGCATCGGGTGGTCAGTGTTGCCAACATGGTATATCATTTATTTTTTTCAAATGGCACTATGTCAGTTTATTGGATATGTGGCATCCCTTATTGACGGTAAACATCATATGTGAAGCCACAGAAAACAGTGTTGAGAACTGTGTAAGTTTACGCCTTCTTTTGAAGAAATGTTGCAATTTTTTCGTGCTTAAGCTGGTATAACATTCACAGTTTGCAACATTATGTTTTGTGCTTCACATATGTTGTTTACCATCCCTAGAGGGCACCATTCACTCAATAAACTAACGTAGTGCTAATTTGAAAAAAGAAATAAACGTTATATCAAGTTGGCATCATTGACAACCTGGTGACAGCAAGGTTTCACTCCACCATGTTGTTCGAAACCAATATCTGTAAATAAAAATTTTCATTCCATGCCTCGTTTCTGAATTATTGATTTTCATCTCTTTGAGGTGGTAGTTGGAAATGCCCTATCTCCAAAACGAATGCTGTAATGTACTTTGTTCTAAAATACCTTGTATGTACAGTATATGAGAGGGGGGGGGAGGAAGAGGGAGACGTGTATGTGCGCACGTCGCAAAAAATGCATAACAGATGTTGCCACAACTGTCTAACTTAATATTCTTAATTGTTCCAGGTTTCTGGCTTTTAAGCTTTCATTTTTTCGTAAACATTTGGTAAACGTTACCTTCAATATTCCATTATTGAAAGTATAAAGGATAGCAATGTGAGCGGTTGCAAGAGAGCTCATTGTATGTGATGTGGAAACATGGGTTACTATTATAACCCTACACTAAGGCATTACAAAGTAGAAATATTCTTATACGTGGTTTCAACCGTTTCGGAGGGGGGATACAAGGAATGGTTCCAATGTAGGTTTATGACTACCTTTGACCGCCAAAGGAAACATATGCTATTAACTGCAATTTCTTTTTTTGCTTTTGAGAGAAAATGTAGATATGTGCTGGCAAAGGATAGCTATCTATGAGAGAAGCTACGATAATTGGTAACGATCCATTTTCTTCGTCATCGTCCATACCCCACTCTGAATCAGCCTCAGAAACGAAATCAAAACGATTTTAATCTTTTCTTTCTTTGTTTTCTTGGTCTTTCGAGGGCGGAGAGAATATATGACACCAATTTACTTTCATTTGTTTTAATCTTAGTTCATTTCGGAATGGGTTTCGAAGCCGAAAAACCTATCCTCTTTAGCGAGAAGAGGAAATGGTTGTGTAGAGCAGCAAGAGAAGATAAAAGCTGACACCATTTTCTCCACCCACACCCTTTCGTAGCCACAGACAAGAGAATTTCGTAATTGCAGGGCGCATCCTGTTTTCAACCACCCTCCCCTCTTCACCTCGCCCCTTTCCCTTACATATTTACTCAACAGAATCAGACATAAAACGCCCCCAGCGTGTTAACACCACAAAAACCTCGACAGCATCTCCGTCTGAAGTTCCAAATAATTATACGCTTCTAATTTTCACTTTAGAGAAAAGCTTTGTTTATATGTGAAAAATTCATCAAACTTGTAAGATTCGACCGGTATGAAATAGGGACATACTTCATTTTGATTCCTGGAATATGTATGTGGGCTCTCAGCCGAGTAATATACTAAGTTATTTATCTGTTATAGAAATTATCGATCTTCAGAAATTTATATAATGGAATCCTTTTATCTTTGCTCAATACAACTTGTCTAAACTAAGTTAGGTCCTTGTTTTTTACTTTCCAAACATTTTATTGTTTAGAAGTCAATTTGTGGTTCTATCCGGGAAAAATGTTCTATTGTTTAACCCTCTAGCACACCTCACTGCTATGTATTCCGTCCTTATTTTAGTAATATTTCTTGAAGAATGGGACTCATTGACTTTTGTTATTGGTTTTGGTTGAAAATTCCACGTCCATCTCGGGGGATTCCTCACTTCATAACTGGGAGAAGTGATGTGAATCGCGTATAATAATAATAATAATGATACTAACCTTGACTTTACCTAACCTATATCCGTGAAGTTTGTAACCGCTTGAAAATGGGTATAACAAAAAAAAGTCGAACCTGATTTTCTAACCTTTTTCCGTGAAATGTTGAAAATGCAAATGGAAGCAAAAGGTAGCAATTATTAAAAACTGGGGAGAAAAAAAGAGAAAGTTATGTTGTAAAAAAAATGCGCTGGGCAGGAATCAAACTCTACCTCCTTAGGTAGCAACCCAGCACGCTAGTCACTAGACCAACCGGACACCAACTTCCCAGTGCTTTGGAACTTGTGACAATCATAGATGAAATTGAATGAGTACGCCCGAGTACGCCCAAAAATTCCTACAAATAAAATAATTCTACGGATTGCGTTGTTCTAAAGAAATTTCGTGTTAAATACAGTGAGGTGTAAATACCCCGCGCTTGGCAAAACACGTTAGCCTACAATAAACAAATCCTTTCCTCGATTTTTTTAGTATAACGTAACTTTTTTTATCGTGGTAAACAGTGGGGTTAAAATAGATCACTCTTTTGTCTTCTCAGAATTGTTATTTAGGAGTGATTTCGTTGTTCTTTACAAAGGAAAACGTTGTATTTTTAATGGTCTCTCATTAATACAAGGTTAGTGGAATTCCTGTACAATTTGTGATACTGCTCCCTAAACAAACAAGGGATGGGATGCTGGTGAGAAATGAAGAGGGATTTTTGTCACTTGACCTCTTCCTGACCGAACTAATGGATGAGGGATCTGGTGGAGAAGAAATGCTGACTGGGTGATTGATCGATTGGCAAGGATGGAGGATGCTGCAGAGAGGCAGCTAAAGGAGGAAGCAGTGAGAGAGAGAGACAAAAAGCCGAAAATGCATGGAATTCTGTTCCGGAAACTAGGAACAGTAGATTGACGCAGCTTCCTTTAATAAATGGATATAGTAGCTCATCATGACATCACTGTTAGTTGTTTCCTCAGAAGTGGGAGCATCCTGACGAAAGAGGAAACGTAAAATAAATAACTTCAAATTTTTACGGGAAGACTGACAACGGAAAACATAGTCGTATTTGTCAGTGACAAATTGGATTTATCACTAAACTCATATAAGCAATGTTATCCCCCATTATCGTTTCTTTAGACAAATGGGTACCTTTAACAGCTTTTAACCAAAGCACTTAACATTTTTCTATTTTGTGTCTATTGAATGTGCACAAAAAGGAAACCCACGTATTACAATTGTCTAGCATAAGCCAGAATTTACTTCCAGAGCCACGTACTTTCTCCCAATAGTCAATAGTATTGTCCCTCATTGTTGTGCACAAATTTCTCAAACTTTCATTCTCTTTATTCCTTCTTGTTCATCCTCTTAAATGTGATGCATATTTAGATGACACATTCTGCGGGGGATGACATTTCGTTGAGAGCCTGGCTCGAGCCAGGTAGCTTCTATTATTGAACTGTGTACGGTCAGCTCATCTTCCTTCACGGGACTTCTTAATTCAAACCTTTTCGATATTTAATAAACGGAGAAACGTTGGGCTATCGCTGGAAATCACCGTGAGGGCTACTTTTACCTAAAGACGAGAGTATTTACCATTACGCTGTGCTACGAGTCTTAAATATAATCTTTGTGTGTTATTTCCTTTGTCTTTTGTCTTTGTTCCCAGTTTGCATTTCGAAGACTTCCAGCCTATCTGTATCCCTCTTTCCAAAAAGCCCATATTCTCGTTTTTAAATAAAATATTGCATAATGAGAATTTGGTTTTCTTTATTAAACTCTTTGTACATCTGGCTACATTCAGCTGCGTACACCAGCGGATTTACTGTATTCTTCTTCGTTCATTTCATCAGTACAGTTACAGTTCAATCGGTCAGTGCATATTGCATATCCAAGTAGCGTTAACTCGATTCAGACACTTTCTGTCTTCGCTTTTCACCAAGTGCAGATACTTTCTGTTCTTGCTTTCCAGCGATTGCGGAAGACTGTAAACACTTTCTGCCCTTGCTCTTCAGCGAGTGAAGGCACTTTCATCCCTTTCTCTTCAGAGAGTACAGGCGAGATGTAGACACTTTCAACCCGTGCTTTTCAGCGAGTGCAGACATTTTCACCCCTTTCTCTTCAGAGAGTACCGGAGAGATGTA
>JAGDQP010024619.1:3976-24380 GCA_022664845.1 Lepisma saccharinum | reverse complement strand
ATTGGTTGTATTCCTAATTTCCATACTTGTGGGATTTCTAAATTTTCAATTTGCATCTGCGAGTTTGCGTGGAAAGTATTTTTCGGAGAATCGCCAGTTTAACGAATTTGTTGGTAAGTGTTTTCCAGATGATTTTTGAATTTCGTCGAGTGAAGTAAATTCCTCAGACGTGGGGAAGAGTGATATTTCTGAAATAGCTTATTGTAAATGTCGTCCATGTACGTCGGGGAATTTTACATATCACTGTCTTGCAATTATATCGATTTTCTGTGAGCTAGAACGCAGGCTGAATCTCAACGTGCTGAGTTTGGTATCTACAGAATCTGTTTCCATCTTATGTTATTCGTTGTTAATATTAGTTAGAAGCTGTAGGGATTATCTTGTTAAGGTCTATTCTTGCGATATCAGCAGATATTATTAAGAATTTCCGAATTTTAGGTTTGAGAGTGTCCACGTGATCAGTATCCGATACGTAAGCGCGTGTTCAGAGATATTTACCCAAGACCGGATCGGAAGTATTAACGTAAACCTACTTTTGCCTTTGCAACAATTTTTTGTTTGGTTGGCCGGCAGTAGGAATCGATCCCACTACCTCATAACTTCGCTAATATCGATCCTGTCGGGTTTAAATTTGGTATACCGTTTTGTCAGGAGATTCTATTACATTTCTAATTGGTGGGAATTAGTTTGTTAGGGATTAATTCTCTTTCTATAGTGTTCCGAATTTTTCTCGTGGATGGCCGGCAGCAGGGCTCGTAGCCATTACCGTGTAACTTCGATATTATTGGTCGTATTGAGTTGCAATTTGGTATTCAATTATTTCGTCGTGTTCTATGCTCCTATTTTCGGAGCAACGATTTGATTCGCATTAAACCGAAAACCACAAGTTTTGGGGATATAGGAATCCAAGTGGTAATTTCTACATATAGAGTTGGATATACTGATAATCGTGATATCGAGTATTATTATAGTGTATATTATATATAGGTATATTTACTGGGTATTTTGGTGAGTGTAATTCTTTCTAAAGAAATATTCGATTCGTGTGTTTTATTGATCACAACCTTATCTTTTGAACAGGTTCAATTTGTATATTGTTTGTTAAATTTTGTAGAAAGGAGACAACTATTAGTTCGATTATATTGTTCTTATCCAAACTGAAATTTGGTTTTGTTCTTGAATTCAAATATCAACTTGATTACCTACCCTCATAGTAGAGTATTTAAATGTGGGGTCCCTTAGAGGAGATCCTCCCCTTTGTTTCAAGTGCTTTCGTTGGCGATTATTATTACTGTGAGATTCTGGATAACTTTTATAGGAGTAGCTATCAAGGAAGTGCTTGTTACAGTGGTCAGCACTGAGCGCACCTAACCACGAACAGGAGTGTCAAGGGCCTTCTAGACCGAGTCTTTATTCACGTGACTCCCAAATTTGCCTCACGACGCTGCGTGAACGCCGAAATGAGAAACTCCACCCGGGACCACGCGGACATGGGTCCAACGCTCTAACCACTAGACTATGGAGCTCTTTTTAGCTAATAATGCTATTATTTTTTTGTGGATTTAGTTCTTCCACTTCACATACAAATTGTCCGCGGTGGCTCAGTGGTAGAGTACTCAACTCTGGTGCATTGGGTCCCCGGATTGATCTTGCTCGTGCCATGTGGACTTTGTGGTAGACAAACTCCATATGTGTCTGGGTTTTATCGGGGTTTTCCCGTTTCCTCCCACTTACTACATTCCACTAATTCACCCATCATAATCTATTCGGCCTGAGCCAAAGTTGTCTAAAGATCTTTAATAAAAATAAACACATTTAAATAAATGATATTTTAGTTATTAATCGCATTTCAAATACTCACATATGTGACCTTCAGAGATACATACAATATCAGGTCGTTAATCGATTCTTGGCACACTTGTCTTTGTTACTGAATGCAAGTCGATAACGAAGTGGGATTTCAGCTCATCTAGGGTTGTCGGTAGCGTTGGTAGGTAAAGAAGAGCCTTAAAGTATCTCCAGAGTGAGAAAAAAAATAATCACACAACGTTAACTCAAATGAGCTAGGAGGCCAGCGGTCCTCTGCAACGAATTCAACGTCGACAGAAAATGTCTATTGAAATAATGGTCCAGTGGTTACCTTCCTACTCTTTCCTGTTTCATTTGATGTACGCTAATATAGCAGCTTGGGGAATTTATCAAGAAGAAAACACGACATCTTCCATCTGGAAGTATGACATAAAATGGACACGTAATCTACAATAATGGTGAGATTGACAATTGTTTTGGAAGCCATTTTCAATCAATATATCAAGAAAGGACACCAAACTACGAAAAAAAATATGTAGGCAATAAATGCGATTCAATAGATTTAATCGAACTGTTGAGTGTAACTTAGGGAGAAATAAAAAATGCAACATTTTGAATTCTACAAATGAAGTGAGGAACTATAGACTTATCTTCATTTGTTAAAGTATTTGGAAGTTTTAATTACAATAGGATAATTAATCATATTCGAAGTGCAATATCACCATTTTAGAATGGTTTGCTGACAAAGAGGTCTACAGAATCTAATGCGGCTGTAATTACTGATTACAAAGCATCAGTTTTGGACAAAGGTGCTCAAATTGATGTTATCTACACTGATCTGCCAAAGCATTTGATGCTTGTAGATCATATCAAGTTACGAAAGCTCAGCTACTTTAATTTTACAGAACCTTCATTAACGTTCATTGTTTTATATTTTAAAAAAACGTAAACAGTCTGTTCTTTACAGGAAGTTCGTTTCCAGGCAATACGAAGTTTGAACAGGTGGTCCCCAAGGATCAAATGTAGAACCTCTTCTATTTTTAATAATCACTTACCACATTGTAATATGAACTTTAAATAACTCCTATTTGCTGATGCCCGGAAAATATATTTAGAAATGTCTTGTATTGAATACTGTAATAAACTTTAGAAAGTGTGACCAAGCGGTGTGAGGAAAAAAATATTGTTATAAATGTTAATAAAAGCAAAACAGTCTCTTTCACTGAACTGAAAATAGGTGTAAGTACACATGCACAATTGACGGTGTTCAGTTAAACAATATCAATTCAGTTAAAGATCTGGGTGTAATCTTTCATTCCAGTGCGATCATGAAAAAATGAAGCATATAGAAACTTAGGATTAATCATGAGATTAGGAAAGGATTTTAATAATCCACAAGTTCTCAAGTTGCTATATTTTAATTATGTCAGATCTAAATTGGAATATGCATCTGTAATATGGATCCACAATGCAGTAAATGTTGTAGAGCAATTGAGACCAAAACTTTTTGAGATTCTTAGCGTCAAAGAAACTGGCTTCTATGGATCAGTTTTGAAATAATCAAGCAGGAAAAAAACACACACACACACACGCGCTGCACACCATCCAGCATTTTTATAATATCAGTTAGCCATGATTGATTTCACATAAATATCGTTCTTCGACATGAAATCTTCCATGTAAATTATCTTTTAATGTTTGTTAAAGTATTTTCTTTCTATAAATTTCAACCTCCAACACATCCTTTGACGGAAATGCTATTACTTACTTACTCTTTTAAGTGTACCTCAGTTATTGAAAGTCTTTGAAGTTTGGCAGTGTTATAAAATATCTCTCTTTATGACTTCAAATAGTCTAATTACCATTAATAATACTGCATTAATTACCAAACGTAATTAAAAGTGAATCTAACTTTTGAACGGACATTAAGACACCTGAACGACAGTAAGACTATTCTAAGATGCTGGACATGTTACTGCTCAATAATACTTATGTCACTGCTATAAAACTTTGTACTGCTTTCTGAGTTCAGATTCTATTTCAGTGATTTCAATATTATGATTATTTTAATTTTATTTTACTTTTGGAATGTAAAGTTCGTCCTTTATTTCACGTTCATCAACCCCTAGGAACCTCAAAGGCAATGAGGTTCTAGGGGAAGTATTCAGGAGGTGCTTGGGAATTTCCCCCTTTAATTAACACACTGGTTGTCTTCAAAACTGAATAGAAACCTAAATGATGCTATACTCCTTGTGTATCCCTTGTAAAGTGAGCGAGCATTTCACCTTGTGTATCCCCTGCGACCATTAATATTCTTATTTATTTTCTTTTATTACATGTGAAAGCTTTCTGAAAAAAATAAAATAAAAACAATAACAATTAATGTGTTTCCGATGTTTTACGTGTTGCCGACTCTTAAATAGTGTGTCGTGGTAGTTCAGCTGGTGATTAACAGATGTCATTACTTCGCTAACTTGGGCGTAAGCAGTAAAGAGAGATAATGAAGCATTGAAAGTTAATTTTGTTGTTTAAAATAACGGCATAGCAATCTTTTAATATGCTTATGTTTAATCAAACAAAGACATTAAAAGTTTAAGTTATTTATTCTTTGTTATTGGCCAGCGGCCATGATTAATTAATTAACCTATGTACACATAAAGCTATGTCAGAGTTTTTGCTGTAAAGAAACTGTATTTTTTTCATTTATCCTCTGATAATAAATACTTCTATTTTATTTTTGGTGTTTTCTTCGTTAAAAAAGACGTTAATACGTTCGCCAAGGAAGCTGAAAAGCGCGGCAACAAACTACATTAGTTGGCTCTGCTGGGTTTTACGAAAGCTTCCTTTGGCTTCCTTTTGTAGCCACCACTACGCGTAGTAGATTTGGGGCACGTTAGCTGTCCGTACTTGTGTATTTTATGAACATCAAATACCAGTCAACAACCTTAAACGGCCTGAGGTATGAGCAGCTGGAGCATTATCTTAAAGTTATTTGGAAAGTGAGACCAAACGGATCCACGCAGCGACTACACTTCAAGTTTAGGTATTTTCAGTGTGTAAGAAGGCAGCGAGGTGGGAGAGAAGAAATAAAGAAGCATTTTACAATGGATCTAAAGGAGTATAAGTGACAGAGTAATCGATAGAATGTCATTTATCATTGACTGAAATTCGTAACTGTAATAGGAATTTTGTATAGGGTGAGTTTGTAATAATAAAAGCCTTAAACAAAAGGAGCACTCAACAGAAAATAGTAGTTAAGTAATCTGTGGCAAGAAAATGTTGTAAAGAAAGAAGAGATACACTATAATTAAATGTGTAAAGGCGTCAAAATGTGAACCAAGTAGCGAATTTTTTTTATAACTGTTTAGCCATTAAGAAAAGAAGATATATTGCATACTTACATCATATCCTGTGATTAGGAAGATCCTGATAAGGAGATAATGACCAGGATTCTTGACTACTCCTTTTATTACTATTTTCTAACACAAAACACTCGTTGTGAATGTTGTACAATGCGAAGTGAAAGGTGTTAAAATGTACAAATTGGTGATATCACCCTAGTTGGCAAATTATTTTTTCTCAGTCAATCTTCAAAATAATAATAATGTTGTTCATAATATTGTCTGGGAACGTGAATACGAAGTTGACATTGGAGATTTAATGAGTAGTTCCGGACTCGAGAAAAAAAATGTTCAGTGTGTGTGCAACGCGGGCACTTCCAGTAATAATGAGTGTAAGCGTAATCTATGCTGCATTAAACTTCTACAAGACGGATCCTATTGGAACTGATAACGAATTTCACATTCGGTTACCTTACACTGTATGCCCTTCTTTGGAAGATTATATCCTCCTACACAGTAAAATACGATTTCTTAAAATTGAGAAAAAGAAGTTCTTATCTGTGCATTGAAAAACATTTTCTTAGATATGAGATATCAGAATTCTCATTTAATGAAAAATGTCGCTTTGGAAATAAGATCAGTTATCTTATTTACAAATCAGCGTACTCTCATTTTAGATTAAATGAAAATTCTGATATCTCATTTCTAAGAAAACGTCTTTTCGGTGCACAGGTAAGAACTTCTTTTTCTCAATTTTAAGAAATCGTATTTTACTGTGTGCGTTTTAAAGGATTGTCGTTTCTTCTGTTCGAAAAAAATAACGATTGTCCTTTTAAACAAGCAATCAAGGGATAAATAACGTTTCTTCATGATTGTGACACAACAAAGTATGTAAGTTATGTGTCGCAGCAGCCCAGTAGCACAAGGATAATTTAACGGTAGGAATACACGTTAAATGTCTGCCTTACCGAAAATTCATTCAACCAAATTTTGATTGAATCAACGTTTCCGCGTGAATAAAACGTAATTTTCAGTCACTTTCCTGGAAAAAGTCATTAAAACCAAGTACAACTGGCTGAATGGAAATTATGAATGATGCTACTGAAGCAAAAATGAATTGTCACATAATGGGATCGGAATAATAGTGAAATTGTGAGATCGGCTTAAAAATCATGGTGTGAATGTGAATAACAGCACACTTTACCGAAAACAACAGGTCCTGTCCTTAGAAGCTTCATCTCCTCGTTTAGGACGTTATAAACAAAGAAATCAACCTAATTCTTCTAGACAAAGGAAACACTGTGAATTTACTTACTTCAATATTTTATTTTTTTGTAAATAATTGAACTGAAATTATTATCCTTCTATCACCATTGTTTTACTTCTTTTTACGGCGAGTCTTCGGTCAACACAACACAATATATTCTTTGAAAATATCTTACTCTCATTGCTTCGAACTCTTTTGCCGTTCGCGACGCCTAAGATGGGCAGGCCATGTAGCTCGGATGGGGGAAAACGAAGATTATATTTCATCGTGGTAAGTAAACCGGAGGGAAGAAGACCATTGGGAAGACCGAGAAGTCGTTCGGAGGACAATATTAGACAATCTTTGAAAATAGGTGTTCGTGATGAAAACTGGCTTGATCTTGCTCAGTATAGTATCCTATGGCGAATGTTTGTTACTGCGGTGATGAACTTCCGAGTCACGTAAGCCATAGAGTTAATCAGTTAGTAATTATAAATTTTACTAATTGAAAGCTTTGTATGCATTACCCTTATTATTTTTTCACCACACTTTTGCAAAAGATTTCAGGAATTTTCTTTTCTGTGCGGACCTCTGCAAACCAGCTATATATAATTAAACTAAATTTGTACCTTTAAATTCGAAAAAGAAAATCGCCCTTCATATCTGATAAAGTTTCCATTGTATTAGTGTCAAAATCAATGAAGATCAGACGTCGTTTGGTTTAATTATCTCTTTTTTAAGTTTTTGTGTTGAGGAATGAAGTGTGATGGTTTTGTCGGTGTTATTTCACAACAATCTATACATACAAAATTCTAGGTGTTGGTTCAGTTGGTGTCAATTAGCTAAGAAACTAATATAAGGTGAAAAGAAGAAAAAAAAATTTTTGTTTTCTTACTGAAGAACCTTAATTTATATGTCAGGTCCAATCAAATAAATCTCTTACCAAAAATACGTTCAAATCTAATGATCAGCCCTAAAGAAACCCTACCGACTAAACAGAAAGAATATGGAAATATCCCTAATTTATAGGATAGTCATCAACTTGCCTATTATCTCTTGTTAATTTCCTTATGCTTTTAGCATCAGGACAAAAAGAAAAATATTTCTTAAAATTGAGAACAAAGTTCTTATCTGTGCACTGAGAAACAATTTTCTTAGAAATAAGATACTAACATTGTCATTTAATTTAAAATGAGAATATGCCGGTTTGGAAATAAAGCTAGTGATCATATTTCCACAGTACAGTATGTTCTCATTTTAAAATCACTGAGAATATCTAATTTCTTAGAAAATTGTTTCTCGATGCACATATAAGAATTGTTATTCTCAATTTTAATAAAGGTTTTTTTTTCGTGAGACGTTTCAATAAAATAATTTCGATGGTTACTACACATAAACACATACACTTACACAGAGATAAATTCGCACACAAGCTCACATAAACGTAAAAGTTACTCACAGTGAATAAAATACTGCTCATTAGTACGTATTATTCATTTAATATACTACCGGCAACAATGGCGGCTAAGGTCTAAGCGCGCCACAAGCTTGAAGGATTACTTCCCTTTGCAATCAATTTCCCGAGGAGATAGGTGTTAAAAGTAGCGACGGGGGCCATAGTGAAGGTACGATCCTAACATTCGCAGGCTGCAAATGTAAGAAAATCCTCGGTAAAGATGACCGAAAGGGAGAATCGAACGTTCTTTACTCTCCAGTACTGATCCAAAGGCCGTAATCACCACGGGGACTTTGACAGTATTTAGCAAATAAGCATAATACGACAACAGTATGTTGACTGTTGAGATCTCATACTTGAAGATTTACACGTGGAATCACGATTATTTTTGTGTAACTTTGAACAAGTTGCTGGTTTTCGTTAAGGATGCAATGTAGTTTTTTCCTTCTTGTGGTCTATAACCTCCATATTACAATGACCGACAAGAACAAATTAAGATACTCATTGTTCTGTCTGCCTTTCTTATATTCGTGCACCCACACGCACATATATATATACACACAAAACCACATAGTCAGTAACATTACGAACAAGTGATGGGTCTTTACCCTTAACAGTTTACAACTGCAAATAACTAATTCACTATATTGTCACTTGGTAATGTCACATCAGCTTAAGAGTAAATATATGCCTTGGGCTCGTTTATAACTAGACTCTAGGAAACGTTATTCTGTTTGAATTCTCGCGAAAGCACATGATCTGTTTATCACGAGGCAGATGAGAATTGCAGAATAAATACAGACACATTTTCAGATAAACAACAAAGCATAGACATTTGCAATACGACATGTTAAAACTTCCTTTCTTGGCTGCTTTAGAAACTACCGTATTTTAAGCATTTAAGATTTCATTTTCTTTTCTAAGTATTATTAAGTCATTCTCGTATACGACATACATGTGTCTTGAAAATAATAAAGTTCGAAACCAGCGGTCGTTATAATTTTCGCCGTTATAATTTTAAACTCAAATGCAGTTCAAATTTATTGGTCAAATGGAAATGTTACACGTTCTCCATGCTTTCTTGTAGTGATTTATATCCATTACTTTCATTAACAAACATTATTTGAGAGTAAATAACTTTTTTTTTTGTCTAACATTGTATTTGTACCAGTGACGGATACGGAAAAAGCTGGATATTCACACCTAGTAATTGACATACTGTTTAACTCAAAATTATTTAAATAAGCATTGTTGATGTTATTATTATGAGCACCAAACAAGATCATATGTTTAATACCGTTTTTCGATTATCTTATTGTTTCATAAAATTCCACTGAGTGATCGTTCTAGAGGTCCTGGGTTCGAAACCAGTGGTCGACTATCCTTACTGAGGTTTTAACAGGGTTTTTCCTCAGTCATACCAGGCAAATGCTCTAATGGCACCTTTAACTTAGACCTGTCCGACTCTTTCCCGCTTCGTTTCCTCTACTTTATCCCGGCCTGAGCCGTAGATTCCTTGTGGCTCTAAGAACGCAAATTCTAACTTGTAATGAGTAGTGTCTAATACTAAAAGAAATCATTTTATTAATGGGCATCCCCGCGTCCATCATTGGAAAAAAAAATCATTACAACGAATGGTCATGAAGGGTAAATTATCATTTCCAAGTTGAAATAAAACAACTAACAGAATTATGATTTCGCCCTTGGGGTGACCGAGAGTTTTTTGCGCGCTCGCTTTCTGTGCGCGTAGTCAAAGGTTCAATTTCCGCTGAGAGCTATTAAACGTAGTGGTTCGGAGCCCATTTTACCAAAAACTCGTCCTTAGAAGCCCAGTAGCTCGCTTAGGACGTTAATAACAACTCAAATCAATCAGGGATTTTGATTTCAACATAGTACCGTAATGAATAATAAGTGTTCGAAACTTGATAAAAAAAACTGACTTTGCCGTATCCATAATGGACACCCCTTGCTTTGCATAACAAGTTGGCTTGGCCATTTATATGCTTCACACAAAGACATTTCGTAATATATAATAGTGCAGAACAACAAAAGTATTCGTAATTGTAATTTCATGAATGAAAAACGAAAGTTCTTACCTTAATTACTTGCTTAACAGAATACATGGAGAATAGGTGCGATCATGGAACTCTATTTCCAAATAAAGTTCCAAATTTATCTTGAGAAAGACATGTTAAACTTTTGACAACTCTTCATCAGGAAACTTTAATATGAGGAAGATTTGTCAAACTTCTCGTACTTTCTGAGCCAGAAAATTTGTCTTCAGAACAAATATAAGGAAATATAATTTTTAATGTATTCTAATACCTTTTTCCACATTAGACCTACTACCCCATGTGCTAATTTTTCATACCTTTTCCAAAAAACAGAAAACAAATCCATTGAATATTTTTTTTCCTTATATGAAAGAGTTTAGTATACATTCTGACATTTTACAATATGTTCAGCATGAAAATCATTTAAGGTTCAATTTATATTCAGAAAACGAAAAGATTTGCATTCCCATCTTTTGCACCACGTGGGCTTAATATCTATATTATTATGCTGCATTTCTCCACAAAGCCACCTTAAATGTGCTCGGATACTGTTTCTACTTCTTATTTCTTACATTCAGTGCCATCTATTGGGAGGAAATAGACTTCTGACACTACTTCATACATGACTTCACTCCAGGTGAGTTTAGATTTAGTTATTTCGCATTGGAAATAATAATAATAATAAAAAAAATAGCATGTGTAAGGAATATCGTTTATATCGATTTACACCCTTGTACAAACTAAAAAATTAGTAATACTTTTAATAGAGCAGCTACGTCTGTGTCACCGTTCCTAAAACATCGACCCTTCTCGTTCGCCAATGTCATCTTACACAGCCGAGGCCTAATCAGAGATGACATAAACGAATGAGTCTATCTTACACGCTAAGCACTGAGAAAAGTCGTGGGTGGCTCGGAACATATTGATATGACTGGTTTCAAGTCAGTCAGTCAGTCAGAGTAAATGACGGTTTATTAAGTGTGAAGTATCGAACAATTTTGCTCATGCCTTCCAAGTGTTTTGAACTGACGGGATGTATGTTTTAATATATGATTTGATTAGGGAGCAACTGTCGCATTCCTAAGGCAGTTAATAAGGAGGGAATGACTTTGAATGAAAGCATAAAATTTGGCGAGGCTAGGAGAAAGGAAGATGTATTGTCAGCGAGGCTAAGATGTTATTATATGTCAGCGAGGCTAAGATACTAAAAAATCCTCAATAAAATTATTAGACCATGAATTTAAAGACAGGTGATCGGTGTTGTTAGAATTTTTATCTAGGGTGAGTCATACGATGAATGTGTTGGAAAGGTTGATCAGTACCAATGGTATGTAAGGTAGTATAAGGAGAGTGGATTGTTCGATTCCAAAATGAACGACAGGTTGAGTCAATAACATCGGTGAGCATTGGTAGTGATAAGTCTTCATAAAGTAGCAGAATTCGAGTATCTCTATTGTATCCAGTGATCATCCTGGCTGCACGATTTTGTACACGTTGAAGTTGCACTAGATGGGATTGAGCTACATGTTGCCATGCAGGGCAGCATAAGTAAGGATGGAGCGAATCATCATTACGTAGACGTTCAATTTAGCTTGTAGAGTAAGTTCTCGACTATGGAGTATCGGGTAGAGTGCAAGAAGACGAGTGACAGATCTGTTGGAAACAGTTTTCAGAGCACTTCAATATAGCGTGCATATGAACTATATGGAAGTTGCGTACTAAAAAGCGTAAGAGGTTGTAACATACCAGTGTGACGTTTAGAAAAATGGACCACGGTTGTTTTTTCTGCATTCAGTTTCATCCTCCATTTGGTGGTCCAGTTTTCAATGGAATCCAGATGTCGTTGTGCATATAGATGCGAGTATCGGAGATTGCGTGAAGAGGCAAAAATGGCCGTATCATCTACGAAAGTGGCTAGTTCGGCGTGTAAATGAGTTGGTATGTCAGAAGTATATAAATTGAAAAGGAGTGGTGCAAGTACCGATCCTTGTGGTACTCCTGCAGTGATCGGATGAATTGTGGAATCATATCCTTGCTAGTTGACGTAGAATCTGCGATTTTGTAAATAGTATTGTAGTAGACGAAGGTATTGGTCATGAAATCCCATATTGCTTAGCTTGTATCCCTTATGCCAGAACCTATCAAAAACCTTGGAAGTGTCCAAGAAGATGCCAATAGTATGTCCTCGATTGTTGAACTGTAAGGTGATTTCCTCAACTACTCGAACAAGTTGTGCAGTAGTGTCATGCATCGCACGGAATCCAAATTGATGGTTTGGTATTAAATTTTGTTCTTGTACTTATGTAAACAGTCGTGTCTGAATTAATCTTTTAAAAACTTTGCTTATGGTGGAAAGCAGGCTGATAGGACGATAATTTTGTGGATATAATAAATCTTTTCCAGGTTTAGGTAGTGTCGCTAATCCGGCAAGCTTCCATTGAGGAGGAAAGTAACTGTGTTGAAGGACGGCATTAAAGAGCCTGGTAATCAGCACAAGCATCTTTCTAGGTAGATGTTTTAGAGCTCCAGCAGCTCGACGATTATGAAGTTTTTTTGATTACTGATTGCACTTCACTTGGGATAATGAGGGTAGCCGGATCGAAAGTATGATCAAAAGAATTGAGATGTAGATAACGAAGAACTGCGGTGATAGTGCCTTCACGATAAGGTTCGGCGTTAACCATAAATTGAGTTTCCAAGTGTTCAGCTAGTACTTCAGCTTTATCACTGGAAGTGGAGACTAGTCCATGAATGTCATGTAAACGTTGGTTGATCGTTTTCAGATTTGTTTTATTGAATGATTTCGTTAGAGGCCAGAATTCATGATTTGGTTCGGTAAGTTGTTGTAATTTTGTAGACCAATTTTGTGCTGCAATGCGCTGTAGACGAAATTTGACTAGACGTGAAAGGAAGTTCCAAAGAGTTTTATATTCAGGATGTTTTGCAGTTTGCCATTTTTTACGTATCCATCGTTTTAGTGCAATAAGGGTATGAGTCCGTAACTGCTCTGGAGAAAGTTGTAAAATGGAGGATGACTGATTAGTAGAGGTAGTAGTAAGACGTAGTGCTGATTTGATCGTAGAAGTAATAGTGTCAACTCCGTTTCGAATATCATCAGTAGAGTTGAGAGGAATTTGAGGATCAGTGATTTGTGCTAAAAGTTGGCAATAGCGGTCCCAATCAGTATTGTATATAAGTGGTAGTTGTCGGTTTTCCATGTAGTATAGCTGATGGATATCCATAATGACTGGGATATGGTCTGAATGTAAGGCTGATATGGCATGAGGACCATCAATGACTGCAATGCCTTTGAGAAGGGCCATATCAAGAATATCTGGTCTACCTCCATTTTTTGGAAAATGGGTTTGCTCAGTACTAGCGATAGGAGTGACATCAAGGCGTAGTAAGACATGATAAAGTACTTTTCCATCTTGGTTGGAAATGCGGGAATTCCAAAGTGAGTGTTTAGAGTTAAGATCACCGGCTGTTAAGATTCTAGGCCCCAATGCACTTAAGTGGCGAATATCATCAGTATTAAGTAGTATGCTGGGTAATTTATAGGCTGCAATGAAGATAATAGCTGAATCGGAAGTATGAATTTTGACACCAGTGGCTTCTATGGACTGTAGAGCAAGAAGTGTAATTTGGTCTATTGGCAAATAATCTTTGAAAATAATTGCTATACCTCCTTTAAGTCCAGGTCAGTCGGTACGAAAAGTATTGTAATTGTGTATTTTCCAATGATGGCTTTCATTAAGCAAAAGGATGTCAATGTGCTGTTCTTGAAGAAAGTATCTGATTAAATGTTTTTGTGAGGAAACTCCATCTGCATTGAAAAACGCGATACGCAAATGACGTGCTGATTTTGGTCTATTCAGTGCCATCACCAATAATAAAAACAATGATTTGAACGACAGCTGAAAGAGTGGTGAGCAATCCTGAATCTGGTGAAAGTGTAGAAAGTCCTTGTTGCATTCGAGTATTTTCATGATGTTTAGTTCTTGGCAAAGACGTTTGAGTGTATCGTAGAGTGTCTGTACGGTAGTACCAATTTCTGAGAGAGTGGATAATGATAAGCCAGCAATAGCAGTTTCATCACTTGAGGTTGTAGTCTTGTGATTAGATGCAGAAGTGGATTGTCGTATAGTGTTCTTGTTGGGAGGGACCTGAGTTTTGGTTGCAGAAGAACTGATATTTGTTGATGTAATAGGATGTTTGTCATTAGTAGAAGGATTGGATTGTTTTTTAGTGTTAATATTAGTAGCCGTAGTAGAAGTCTTATTGTTATTTTGCACTGAATTGGCTCTTGTTGCAGTAGTTGACGTATTGTTTTGCTGAGAACGACGTTGTTCTATAGCATATTTGAAAGTTTTGTATCCTCTCTGGGTAGTCTCCACGGCAGTTGGTAGAAAATGCTGGAGTATCAAGTTGTTTTTTACATTCTTTGGTAATGTGAGCATCACCACATTTGACACAGACAGGATCACAAAAACAGGTACTCTTGGAGTGACCTAGAGCTTGGCATTGAAAGCATTGGAGAATTGGAGGAGAACGATACGGTTCTACTTGTACTCTGTAGCTCAATAGAAATTTGAGTTCATAAATTTCTTTGTTATCTGTACTCTTTGGAAGGGACACCAGAAGCAATGGATATGGAATACGTTCTTTAGTTTGCTTATCTTTTCCGTACATCAGTGTGACTTCAATGGGTTTATAGCCCATATCATGTAAATTCTCGAAAATGTCTTGTGGAGGCGTGTCAACAGGCAATTTACGAAGGACAACTTTGAAAGGACGTTCTTGTTTCGAGAGTTCGGTTGAAAATTGGTAATTTTGTTGTTTACAGTATGCCAATAATTTATCATAATCTGGGTGGTTTTTTATTAGAAACCTGACATAGTCTCTTTCATGAGTAATAGCTAGTTTTTCCTGGCAAACAGCCGATAGTGTTTTAGTGAATTGAAATTTATTCTATAGATGTAAAGAGGTGGCGGTCTGACAAAGTTAATTTTAGTTTTCGCTGAAGAGTGTTCACCCTCTTCAACCGGAGGCTGATAGCGATTATTTGCGGGTAAGAGCATTGCTAAATTTTGCAGTGTACGTACTTTGGCCGATTGATGAAGTTTGGTCCATCCTTCGACTTCCATGTCACATTCGGTGTCGCTGGCAGATATGGCATTAGGGTTAATGTGTTGTTTTCCAGATGATTGTTTAGAATTGACATCGGAAAATTGATCTTGAGAATCAATATCATATGCACCTTGCATTTGTTCTTCTTGTTGGTCATCAGATAAATATTGATCCTGCTCCCGGTTGTGGGTAGAGGAGAGAGAAGGACTGAATCGGTGTTGGACTCTTCTCCCCCTGAGTTGGTGTTAGGAATAGTGTAAAAGTCTGAATGACGATTACGAAAGTTTACGGCACCTGTCCTTTGAATGGGGCTAGTCTCAAAAAGAGCAGCACCTTTTCTGAGACGCTGGGTTACTAGCGACTGACTGTGCTATCATGGTGTTCTGTAGCTTGGAAGGCTTTACATTGACAGTTGGGATAGCAGTGGCAATACTGGCTACATTGGAATGGTTGCAGGAGGGGGGACTCAGGGGGTTCCGACATTTCTCAGCCAATGCCAAGGCAGATGCCAGAAAGAGCCCAGTGGTCCTAAAAATGACCTTTAAAATTGGTCCTAAAAAGTCCTATACAAAAGACTTTGAGTTCGGTGTACAACTACGGGAGAGTAATACATTATTTACTTCAAGTTTAAGTGAACTTTATTTGCTTTACTGCCAGCTACTTAACCACTTTAACAGCAACGAACAGCACTAGCTCCGCACGCTTCGGAACCTATTGACTGGTTTCAAGAATCGATGAAGCAATTTTAAAATACCCGTTGAAAATACAACACGTCCGCATCGATTCGTGTAGGGATCACAGTAGGACCGTTGTGATAATTACAAACATGAATATTTATTTACTTCTACTCGTCGTCGAAAGGTGATGGACTGAGGAAAATCCGTGTTCAAAGTTTGTTATAGGAAGTAAATGGAACGATAATATCACTACCATATGATTCGAGTGTTTAAATCTACCATGCAAACTTCTGAAGGAGGACATAAACATTCAAATACATTTTAATTCAAGCTTACGTAATAAGAATGAAATAAAGTCACATATTCTTTGGTAAACTCTAATAGCTTTTACGCCAGCGCGCGGGTTTCATGACCCTGAACAAACAACAGTTATATAAAAGTAATATTCGTGTTTGATTGTTAAGTTCAAGTTCAAATTTGAGCTAACTATCATTAATATGAAGTATCGCGTTAGGCACACATACTGTCCAGTAATACTATTTTTATAATCATACTCACTTGTCCTTGTCCCACACTGATGCAGTTTCATATCGGATTTCAATCAACGATCTTGAAGGAAGCGAATGGAGGGAGGACGTGGAGTGAAGATAAATGTTGTTCCCACGACGAGACATGACATCCCACAAATAATTTTCCTTCCAGGACCAGGTGAGTAAGATAAACAATACTGCCACAAAGGTTCTTTTGCACTAGCACTGTCACTGATCAAGTACAAGTAACATTCCAAACAGCACTTTGACTTACGTTCTCCACTTCACTATAGAATTGGACACAGTTGTTTAGAAGACAGCGTCAGCTGAGTTGTTGCGCACAAAGAAATTCACAGTTATATGACGTGAAATAAATTTACACATAATATATCACAACCGAACATACGGCAATCATACGTTCATGCAGTTTGAAATTGCACAGTACAGTTATGGCTTAGGTATGGTTGCTACGGCGGGACGTGAAAGTACAGCTGCAACGACGAATGTTTATATCACAGCACTGCGTGATCATACATTCGTCGGCGCTGGCATGAGTAACAGCGTTGCGTGTCAAGTACATTAAATTTATATAACAAACTTCGACGAGTAAACTTTGAGAGAAACACTTTTTAGTCAACAATCCGATTCACCAAACAATTTATAATAGTACTTTGGTGAATTATAACTTTGACTAGCAATCGACCCACGAAAATTGCTGTTATTATTGATACGACCGACGTGAAGTTCACACTCTGAAAGTTAGATTTGGTTTGAGTTTTAGCGCAGCAATCAGTAGTATGAATGGTATGTTAACCCATAATGCATTGCGCGAAAAATCCGGGCTGATCACGTAATAACCTTTAAAGATTACATATACCGATGTAAGGAAACTATAATACAGAACCGACCTTATTAACATCTACAGATATACAAAGGTATGTTATCTTGGGACACAACACACATAATGACGTCTACCCGTACATACTACCAAATAAGGAAATAAACAGTATTGAAATCGAGTGTTGATACAAAGGCTGGCGTCTACGAGTCGAGACAATATTCTTACCTTACATCAGAATACGGTTTTTCCCAATTCGAAACACAAAGAAACTGAAGAAAGACAAAAGTGATTTCAAAGAAATCTATCGACGCCATTACTAAAATAAACGAAAAATCATTACAAAAAGTTTAGTGAAAAGTTTAATATAGTTAGATTATTACAATAATTATTAATGACAGTTGCTAGGTGTTGGTTTGTTAAATCAAAATCCACTAACATATCTTTAAATAATAAAATAAATTAAAGGAAGAAGGTAATGCGTAATAGATGAGATATACTATAGTAGATCCACTGTTAGTTTGGCACTTCATAAGTATCCGCTCATACATGTTGTACATCTCGATGGTTGAATAGAGTATAGACGTTTTATCTTCTACTAAAAATGCTAACCAGGTGAACTATAAGAAATAATAAGGTATTCCAGGAACAATAGCGTTGTTTATTCTGTACTAAATCCATAGAAACCCGTGAATGTACACTCAGTACATTCGGAACCTCGGATTTCCATTTTGTAAAGTGTGTAATGAATGATAACCAATCGACTCTTTTAATACCATGCGTTACTAGGTAAACAAGACAGAACCAATGAGAACTCTCGTAGCGTTACGTATAGGAAAAACATTGAACATTGCTTTGACCAATCAAACGTCAATATGTAAACATTTCAACTCCAACCAATCAGATTGTACAACACAACTTACTAAAGAAAAGAAAAGTTTCACATATCTTTAAAATATTAAGTACGTTGGTTTATAGTTACTGAAAATTAAACAAATGCCTAGTTCTCCGAAGAAACTAAAACTAAAACAATGTTGCTAAATCAATTACAATAAATGATTTTGTAGAATGACATCTTGATTATCATGATTTGTCTACTTGACATTCTCCTTCCCTTTTTGAAATGAAAACTTCCGGTACCAACTGAAACAAACTCGGTGGAGATCTAAAATGCATCTCACCGAAAAAAGTAAAATATACATAGTCTAAATATCTCTGTTTTAAAATGTTTTCATAGTATATACAGTGGTCTACGTATTCCTGATTTTCAGAATATTTCATGACATAAATAATTAGTGATAATAGTTTCTCACTACACAAATCCAAGTTATGCTAACTAACACATCATAAATTTCAGTAGGCACTACAACATTGAAAAAGAATTACCAACTCCACCTCATTGTTGTTGAAAGGTAACTACGTTGACAATAGTTCCTTCCAATCGTGCTTATTGAAACATTCATGCAAAGATACGTTAGTATAAGGTTAGATTAGTTAGGTCTCAAAACAAGTTCTAGTACTTTTGCTGTTAGTTCCTAATGTTTGTTAAAACAAATACACCAGTACTGTAGATGTAGGTTAACTCCAATTGTCGTACTCACAGTTTTGTTGTGTAATAGGTGTTTCCACAAACCACATGATGCAACTTATTTCTCTTTAAAGTAAGTTTCTCACTTTTAATCCACTTAAAGAAATATTGAGGAAAACTATCTGCGAACGTTTTAGCTTATTCAAAGCTTCGATAAAACTCGCTGATAATATTGATTCACGGCCTTTAATGTTTATACATACCTGTGTTGAACCAATTACACTTTGACATCGTTTGCTTGTTAGTAAACATGTCTAATTTAACACATTGTACAATGATGTTAGTTTAGTTTAAATCAATTCACACATATTGTTAATTAGAACACTCCACATGAAAAACACACCATATACTTGCTTCTTACCTTATTTCGATGAAGAAAGTTTCAAAATGTTTATTGATGTTGAAGTCGAAATGCCTAGTATGAATCACAAGACGTTTGTTTAAAAATATAACTTCTGTTGAAAGCCTACGTTTAATGTTAGTTTAAGGGTTCTGTTAAACCTCATATATGTTTACCTATGATTACATTCAGATTAGTTGTTATGTTAAATATTTAATGCATTGTATACACAAGGTATACACTTCATTACTAAAGTTGTTGTTGTTTGTTTAATACGAGGAAGAAGGAAAAAATAATCACTTATACATCGATTCGTTCAATGTCACAGGTAACTATGGGATGGTTCTAAAGCTCATCCACCTATCTAGATAGAATCTTATCCATTTGATGTTATCTAACGTAGACAAAATAAATGACGCTGCAATGTTTGTTTATTGCACGAAAACAATAGAAAAAACAAAAGCACAGATATTTATGTTGTGTTTAATAAATGTATTACAAGTTTTCCAGAAGTTGCCGTTCCAGCTTCTTGCAGTTGACCTTTAGAAAATAAAGTTTTTAAGTTAGTTAATTGCACATTGAAATTTTTGTGTAATCGCTTGTGAGAGAGACCAATATCATTAACCCAGTTAATGAGTTCGTTGTTACTGGATTGTCGTTTCGGCCTAACCTTATCTGTTTTGGTTTCTTCTTTGATCTGTGTTACTTCTGTATCTTGATCCTGTTCCATTCCATTAGATTCAGTTTTTGCTCTCGGTATATCTTGTTTGTCCCTTTGTTGTTCTTAATCCAATTCTTCTTTATTATTTTGTTGTTTTAAATTAAATTGACAACCATTTAAATTTTCAATGTTAGTTAATTTAGCTATTAAGGTTGTGCCTAAGATTAGAAATTATTCCAAACGTTTGGTTACCGCACTGAATTCATTGGCAAACTTTTCGATAACCTCCTGATTAGAAATTAATGCACCCACTAACGAGTCATTATTACATGTATCTGCAGGGGCTTTTTGTTTTAAAGCAACTGATGTTTGTGTTTCTTCATCTGTTGTGCAAATGGACATCTTTCGAAACGACCAATCTGAAAAAAGCATATCTATACATTCCAGACCAATAATGGAATTCGATAACTCTATTGGTGTAACCCAAAATGTTAGTGTATTACTATAATTTTTCCATACAATTGGTAACTGAACTTATCCAATCATTGTTAATTCGGTGTTATTCATCAATTTGAATTTTTTTTTTCTTAGGTTTTAATTTCGTCATCTCTCCCAAATTCAACAAAGTCGGTAATGCTATCAAATTACTATGTATTCCCGTATGTAGTTCACATATTAACGGGGCTTGATGAATAGATACATGTAGAATGTTTTTTGCTTGTAACAACTTCGGA
>JAGDQP010024618.1:1126-15136 GCA_022664845.1 Lepisma saccharinum | reverse complement strand
CCTCATGGTCATCAGGGTTGTCAATATTGCCAAGAGAATCCGTCTCGATGTATAGGTTGTGGGGAATCTCAGTCATCCTCTTCTAAGAAAAGGTAAACCATTGAAGCATTGCCCGTGTAAGTTGTTGTAATAGGAAAGCAGTTCATCCCGACTTTACGATAACTACATTTTCCAACAGTGCAGCTCTTCGTACATTTGCAGAACAGCCAATTTAGTATGTTCTATGGGGCTCTGAGGTGGTTCAGTGACAGCGATGAGCTCCTAGTCCCTAGAGCACTTCGCCTTTGCACCCATCCTGATTGTTGTGGAGGGAGCAGACGTCTAAACCAACTCGGTACATTTAGATATACTCAGAAACTGTGCTGCTTTGCTGCACCCTCTGTTGGGAGATTAACGGTGAAATTTCAGGTTTTAACTCAGACACTGACTTCATAAATGAGTTGTTGTGAGACACATTGTTGGGTGAACCAACACACCACTTCAGGAAGCATGTCTTCACAGCTTGTTCGATCTGCACAAAGGAGGAATCCTGCTATATGAAGACTTAGCAGCAGCTTGAATGTCAAAATGTTGTTTCTAGAGCCTTAAAATTTGATTTTGTCGTTTTGAAATTCTGCAGAGGTTGTGTCACATCCAGTAAAACCATGTATGAATAGTATGTACCTATGACCAATCTGTTGAACTCTTAGACAAGAATGTGAGAGTTTTCGTTTTCCCATAGTTTCGCTTCAGAAACATTATGTAAGGGTCTTCTGGTGTTAGTGCCATTACAAGAACTCCGAACTCCTCACCAACTAAGACAATACTTAATACTTTTTTTCTGAATTGCTGTAGATACAATGAACGTATCGGCATCGTCTTCAAACATATCTGTCTTATCACGATTTTCTGAAGATATGATGTGAGAATGGCATTCAAGCGGGACTTGTTCAGTTCAATAGACAGGAAATGATCCTCCTTGGCGCTGATTATGGTGTCGGCAGTACAGTTGATGTTGGCTGATTGTTTTATTCAATGTCGCCTTTTTTGTTTAGCACATTTTGTGCTGTTGCTGTCGAACTATAGCCGCCATTATTTGTGACGACCAACAAACATTGTTTTACAAGCAATTACTGAAATATGTGTAAGTACCGTTCTGAGCCATTCAATCTCACTTGCGATTACGCTTCTCGTATCTCCGTTATTTTGTGTTTTCTTTAACTAACTATACCTTATGAGGATTTGAGGTAAGATATTAAATTGTATATGCATTATATAGGAAATTTAATGCTCAAAATCTTTAAATTTAAGGTCTTAAACCCAAAACAGATTAGCTCACACAGTACGGCCAGGGATTTAGGAATTATCATCATTAAACATTTAGAAATATTTCTTTAGGATCAAAAGGTCTGTCTGCAAGCCCTTTCATTAGAGTTCGTTGACTAGACTAAATATATCGTTTACACTATGGCGCATCATTAGACTGAGCCAGGTGCAGGATCCCATTGTTAGTGGATTCTCCGCATAGAGAATTAAAAGGAAAACTGGAAAGGTTGCTGTTAAGGATGTTCATATCTAGTGCGGCGATACAAGGTTGAAAGTGAGATATTATTTTCTGCCTCTGTGACACTAGGTAAGTGCTTGAATTATCACAAACGCTTTAAAGATTTCGATAAGGAACATTATCCTCTAAATTAATTGAAAATTCATTATCCTCGAATCATAGTCGACAACACTGATTACAGGCTTTCTTGAAATTTTTACTCCCAGCGATATCAGTGCGCAAACTCTCCTACTTTTGGGGGCAACTTGGTACATGAACGATAAACGATAAATTGTTTATTACGTTTATTTAATTCAACTTGGGACCAGAGTGCTCATTCAAGTAAGATTTATTGTGCTTAATGTTAATGAAAAATTCGAGAGGTACGTAATATTGAAATACTAATCAATACATTTTCAGGCTAAAAATTTAGTTTTGTTCATAGGGATCTTAATTGAAGGTACGTTTTCTATACATACAAAACTATAAGTAAGACATTATAAAAAAAGTGTAACAAAATCAAATTCTTCATCTTGATTTACGTACATATTACGACAATATGCCCTTGTATCCATCTTGAATAAAGGAAAATACATCTTTCAGACAACGCTGATATGTTCTTAATAACAAAAAGAAACTTAAGTGTAACAGTTTCGGAAGTATAACTCCCTCTTCAGACTGCACTCTACAACTAAAACTACTATGCAATAAAGAAAGGAGATTTTCTTTTACTTTTCACCAATCAGGGGCCAGTACTAATTAAAATTTCACTTTTCTTCCGCTAGCGCTGCCCTCCCATAAGCGAGCGCACTGGCCAATCAAATTTGATGAGTCATGAGATCGAAAACAACTTTCATGTTATAAATAGTCGGAAGCTCCTTCTTATAAATAATTTTTCACGAAAACAAGACTCTTGGTATACCGATAAAAACAAACTAACTTAAAAAGAAAGGTTTATAAAGTTCGTAAACTGCTCTCAAATTTAAAAATACTAGAAATAAAAGGTAAATAATAAATAAATTAAAATATCAATTATTTCAAAAAGATTAAATAAAAGTCATAAATATCAATAAACAAGTAAATAAATAAATAAAATTAATGCTGTCAAAGAAACTATTATAAGAGTTGCGTCCTGATATCCTTATATTTTTCCTTCTTCTTTCTTCCTTTTTTCAAAATAAAAAGTCTGAGGACACTAAAGTTGGGTGCGCTCAAGAATTTAGGCTTGTGACACTCCTTGAACAGACCTAGCTGCCGTAGTTTAGTGCCAGAGCGTTGGCGTTCAGGTGGTCGCATTATTGAGTGTAAATTAGCTCCAGATAATCTTAAGTGGCCATCCATAAACCTGGAGTGGTCATCCACATAACCCAAACACGCTATTCACTCCATTTGAGCAACTTTGACATTGTTGCTTGATTCCTCATAATCTGCTTTATCATTTTTTTTTATTTGTACAAAAGACACCCGTCTTCTTATTAATAGTGTGTTTCTCTGATACATTCCTAATTATATAACTTTCATCCTTGCTTTCTTATTTTCACTGTGTCTGAGTTCTCTATCCTTCTTTTCTTAACACTTGTTCTAATCTGTCATCCTTCTTGCTTATATATATTCTGGTCTCCTTATTTCCATTAATTAGTGTACTTGCTAAGCTTTGTATCGTACTTATCGTCGACCTGAGAAAATGTCTAAAGATCTTAAATAAAAATCCAAATTCTTACCTCTTAACCTTAATGATTAGTTGTTATCAACATATCTTGCTAACAAAAAAATTGCAAATAGATAGCTTGAGAATATTTTAAAGCCGTAACTGTTATATATGATATATTGATTTTCTACGACATTAATTCCATTTACATTTACAGATAGACAAACGTTTTTCGTGATCGTGTGCCTTCTACCAAGTATGAGTGCTTTCATTCATGAAGTAATAAATACAACTTATCCGCAGGTAAAGAAGTATCAATTCCAAACACGATTCAAGAGGGGTAAGTATTGTTTACTTGTTAATTTGACACTTGAAGGGTGTGTAGTGTTTTATGTCAATTTAATATAATAGTTACTATTTTACTGCTTCTAGTAGTAGCTAACACAATAATCGGCGATCACTAACGAGAATTTACAACAATTATAGCTACTATGAAACACATAATACAATCGAAGCAAGTATTATAAAGTTGAGAAATTAAACATTTGTTTGAAACACACAAAACAACTATGAAACATGCTAATAGGATTTGAAATTTCGGAAAAGTTTTCAGTTACTATTCGCCCTAAACTTGGCCACATGTTAAATAATGAAATTCAACGATGTTCATGGTATATATCAATTTGTAATCAGTCCATCATCATCATGAAAATGATGATGATAACGATCTGATATTGTATTATGAGTTAATGATGAAGATGATAATGCCAATTATGTTGTGAATAAGTTATTCTATGAATAATTGGATAGTTACTACGAACATTTAGAGGTTATAAGGGTCACCTAGCAACAACATATAAACTACAAACCATTCATAAGATGGACTAAGATGATTTGAAGTGATAGAGGGAGCCTCTTCCTAAAGGAGCCTTCCTAACAAGTAATATCAACTGTCCAAATAAATCTCAATAGACTGTGGCACATAATGTGCTGACTTCCAAGTTATAAAATATTTTATACAAAGAGAAAACACTTGAAACTTTCGGCACAATTCATTTACACTTATATTATTTAGTTGTTTCAGATTTTGATATGCTTCAATAGGTATTTAAGGCAAGAAGGCGTCGCAGAAGAAGTAGTATATCGTAAAGAACTACCCAAAAAGAGGTAGGTGCAGGACTTCGACCTTCCTTTCAAATAACCTATTGTTATATTTCATTTATGATTCCCGTCACCTGTCCAACTCACCCACACACCTTCTGTAGCACGCTCTACCCTGACGGGTAGGAAAACTGAGGAACAAGATGTGGTCTGCAGGATTCCCTTTCCAAACCAAAACGTATACTACCAAGGGTGAAGGAAGAAGACAAGTGCTGTGCCAGCCCAGAGAAGTTGAATGATCACAGCAAATGTCGATTGTCGATTTTAAAATGAAAAGAGAAATCTTAAGTAGCTTAAGTTTGACAGAACGTTTTTATTCCAATCGATAGTGACTTGGATAATTAGCGAGGGGAAGTATATACGTAATTTACACTACTCGCTCTGTGTTCTCTTTTACATTGATCACTATTTGGTACATGAAACCTAATGTTACCAAAAGGTACTTCTTCATTCACAAAGAAATTTTGTGTGATAATTGCCAGAGAATAAGCAGACAGAATCGTGGGTGAAGTGACTGCAACCCGAGCTTATATCTCCAAGTTTCCACTGTAATGATTCAAATGATATACTAACAAGATTGTAAGAGAACAGCGAAAGGGAAACCTACAGATTCTGATTGAAATATCAGTTAAGTGTAACCTCACTTGAATTTTCAACGACAATTCATGTCCCACATCGATAGTAAAACGGACTACACCGTAATTCAGGGAAAACTCCAACGCAGATTTTATATATACGTATTGCCAATCCTTGTATGACTAATATCAAGGACTTTTAAACATGTTCTATGAGTAGAATCATCTTTGGATATAGACCTAGTCCAAACAAGTATTCATTAGGGTAATCATTTCCATTTCCGTGAAAATAATAGCCCTTTTGTGCTTCACCCTACACTAATAAACCATTCTATAGCACGATAGTTTAGACACAACTATTGTTATACATATATTTCAATAAGGTAAATAGCTACTATAAGACAAAGGTGGTTAACTATATTATGAGATCTGCTTCACTTCAAATTAAAATATCTTTTAAAATATACAATTTTTACCGACATCAATAAGAGACAAGCCAAATAGAAGACTTTTAGGAAGGTAGTAAAAGCATTTGGTCGTCCACATTAAATTTTGTGTAACATTAGCATCTACATGTTATGAGGTCTCACAAACCCCATGATACAAGTTAAGGGTTACGTTATATGTGTTTCCTTTTAGTGTTTTTTCTGCTCTTTGTTTAAGGTATTTTCGATGGTTGCAACGAAATATATTGCAATTTAACAGAAGAAGTCTGTGTTAGAGAATTCTACCCTAATTCGTATGCACACAAAGGAAATTTCACACTGACTTGGGGTTGCATTAATATAAAGGAGGATGAGGAAGGTAAAGTAATATTCCTAGAATATTGTTAACCTATTAATGACAGTTAAATTATTTGTTCTATCATTCTTCCTCTTTATCAGGTATAAATAACATTACAGCGTTTCTCTCGTTCTAGAAAATAACTTTAAAAAATGAGCTGACATTAAAACAATTCTTATAATTAATTGGTTCCGTTGGTCATGTATACACTATATGTAATAAGATTCGTTGTTACATCAAGGAAAGGCTAATAGTGGAAACGAACAACTAAAGACATTTACTAAGGGCAGCCTACATGATCTTGATGACAAGGAAACCACAATCGCTGCGATTAATCAAGGTTATTTTCGGAGTAACAATATTCAACCACGCTTTGAATTAAACATAATTATTTTATTGACTTTAGGTTTCTCTGGGTCAGACCGGGACACGATAGACTTCAGGGAGATAGGCTTCAGGGTTACTTACTACGGTACAATCCTGACTCTAGCCTGGTGAAACTGAGACAAACCCTGGAAACGTCAGTTGGGATAGCCGCAGCAGGGCTCGATACTACGTGCGTACTCATTGCTAATCCAAAGTCTGCGACGTTACCGTCTAGATTAAGATGGCTGGGTTTTAAACGACTCTTTCTTTCGAGTGCAATACGTCAATGGTAGACGTCATAATGACTACACATCATGTTTCACTTTCTTCTAGGCCATTTTACATTGAATACAAAAGAGTTAGTGGCACTATCACAGCAAGTTAACTGAATACTGGGAGAGAATCAATTAGAAATGTCATCCAGAATCAAAGATATATATATATAGAAGGTATAGCAAGAAACACCGAATACACTACAGGCAACAACGGAGCATTCATGAAGTATACATACAGAATATAATTAATAGTTTATGGGAATATGATCAATTTAATATTAAAAAGACTCTTCGTCAGGTAGATGATAAAGATGAAAATTGGTTTCATGTTGCCCAAGATAGAATCTAAAGACCAACGTTTGTTATAATGGTGATTATCTTGCAAGTTCCGTAAGCCATAGAGTTAATTAGTTATGATTATTTAAAACTAGTGTTATAATATGTGCAATATAAAATAGCAAACACTCTCTTTCTTTTATAGATGCGCCTATATTTCCGTGCCGTTATGGATGCGGAACAGAGTTTGCTTGTAAAACAGAACGTCCAGTCACACCACATAGTGGTCAGTGTGTTAATTATACTGGTAGGTACAATCCACTTCATTTTGTTTAATATATCTAATTTCAATATAACACACGTGGAACTTGGGCCCATTTTGCACAAATTGATATTAATGCTGAAAAGTTTTTAAAACCATCTTGGAACGGCTTAAGAAGAAATGGTGTAAAACCTATAAGAAAGTAAGAACAAATACAAAAGAAGCAAGGGGGGCACTAACGCTATACACAAACCCTTCGGGACATTCGACATGCAGTAGATAAGAACGGCGCAGAAGTTATGGAAGTGGAAACCAGAAAGCTTGTTAAGAAGTGGACGGAAGGTAGGAGAATTAAGAAAGAAGTACATTGTCCTATAAATTAGAACAATTGTTAAACTATTAACAATGAATGACAAAAGTTTTACATAAGGAACAGGGAAGATAACAAGAAAGAAAGAAAGAAAGAAAGAATGAATAAGCTCGTGATAGAAATTCATACTGATTATTTTGTTAATTGTTTGAATGCGTTTACACATGCCGTAAAATCGGAATTGATAGGTCTTTCTAAAACAGTGATTTATATTGATCTTTAGGAGACAGGAAGAGTGAATTTTAAAAATAGGAATGGAAAGGTTCGGTTAAAGTGATTGAGGAGTGAGTGCCAGATGGCTGACAGGTGAAAGGGTCTGTAGATGGACGGCAGAAGTGATTGCTTTTAAACAGACGACCCGTAGTTCCAGGTACTGAATCACAGCTATCATTTTAAAAGGTAATCAGCTTGCGGCATATGCAGAAGCTGTTTCTCGCGATGAAGATATTATTACAGATTTCGAAACTGTAATGTTTTTCTGTATAGATGTATAATCAGAGAACTACCTGAATTGTCCATCTAAATATCTATTTTCAATGCCACAAAATTAATTACTAATCTATTATAAATGACGATTTTACAAGCTAATGAATAAAAGTGGCATTAAAATACCAAACCGCCGATGTAATCGTTTATATATAACTCGAAATATAAGTTGCATTAAAATCATATTTGGTACCAAAACGCATTCAGATTCAACGTTTCATAACACATTATGTTGTAACTTATATTTTTGGAGTTACACATGAAATAATACATCCTTTTTTTTACAAATTCAATGTCACATTCCCATTTAGTACAAACCGTTGGCCCAAAAGCAAAAAGGAGCGCAATCGTAGGGATTCAAACAAATGAATTTTATGAGTATTTATCGTTGGCAAATATCGGTTGGGATAACAACCGATTGCCGCGTTTTGCCCAACAACATTTATTCTTATTTTTCATCAGAAAATGGTCCGTTTGTCCACCACATTTATTGTTAGTTTCTCAAACGTAAGATTTGCTAACGTTAGTTTGCTAAGCTGAAGCTGCACTTGGACCAACAGCATTTATTATTAATTTTCTAATTCTAAGGTTGTTTGTTTACTGGCCCAATTCTCATTTGATCCAACCACTTTTATTATTTTTTTCAAACGTACGCGTTTCGATTTTCTTTTGCTTAATCATGTGACTACTTCAAACAAGTTAGTGTTTGTCGTCAGACCAGATGAGATTTTGCGGCCACTGCGCGTAATACAGTTAGGTAAGTTTAATGTGCATGTATTATATGCATGTTAAAACATAAATTAAAATTATATTGTAGTGGTGCACATGAGTGCTGTTTGGTTAGACTGTGAATCGTGATTTATAAGAAAAGTATGACAAGAAATACGCATCATAATGTAAACGCATTTCTCACCAAACGTTTACTGTATTATAGGTGTGCTCATGACAGAACTACAATAAAGGATGTCAAGTAATAGCTATACGTTAGCGCGTCGTGAAACGTTGCAGCCTTGATATTGTTCTTGAACACTATAGACAAATACAAATAACTTTATTATTTTCCCAATGTGTAAGGATATGCAGGCCAGCGATACTTTAGAGGAGAGGAGAAGATTAAGGCTGGTGAAGCTATATTTGCAAACATTACTCCAACGCTGTCCCGTTTTTTTGCCCCTTCCTCAGAAAAAAAAATCCAAATTTACCGTTGACCAACCGTTGGTTTACCGCATCTACATGCACGTTGGGTCAACGATTTGTGCTACATGGGATAGTTTAGAGATACGTAATTTAAATATTCATGTATGTTTTAATCTTTTTAGGCGATCAGAACGTCAACAGAGATTATTTTCGTATATGGGATTATCTTGCAAAAGAAACCAATATCCTGTAGACTCGGTTCATCATATTACATTGAGTAGAGGCTTGTTCTGGGGAGTTGTATTGACTGTGGTATTTTTGACAGTATGCTATAAAGCTTCTGCTTTTAAATTTCGTTGCCTGTCAATAAATCTTTGTTTACGGAAAGAGAAGGTACACATATGTCCGACTCGATGCCGAGGTTTAAATACTCGAACGCAATTAAACCTGCGTCAAGCACTTTCCTAATAGTAACGAAGTTGATTGGCTAGGATCATAGCAAGGACGCTCTTTATTTTGACTGCTTTGGACTGGAAATGGAAGTATTCGTAAGGTTGCGCAGATTGTATTCGTTGGCTGGAACGCACTGGAAAGAGCGAAAGTAGATGATTTATTGACATCATAATAAATACGGACACAGCACATCTGTACGAGAGAGCAAACAGTCATTTATATTTGATATGTTTCTATTGATGGATAAGCTATCTATGGAAGTATAATTTGTGTTTTTTCTTTCAAGTAATTAGTCCAAAAATTTGGCAAGCACTGTATGTTGTCGGACGCGTTTATTGGCTTTCGTTTAGAATACACCAGGAATTAATCATACCAAATTTCCTCAAGTAAAATATTTATTTATGATTTCGTTGGAACAACTGTTAGGACACATCCGTTTTAGTTGCGCCATTCATACAGGCTTTTAGTAAGACATGACTATGTCACTGCCAGCGCACAAATCGTATAGCGTTGATCATGTATTTGGTTCGTTTCGAGGCATTTTGTGAAGCTAATGATATCTGTAATGCTAAGCGATCACGCACTTTGATTTCCATAATTGGCTTCAATCCTTTCGACGCAGTACATCAGGTTTGCGCACCTGTCGCTGTTATTTCAAAAGAGTATTATGAACCAAAATAATTGCTTTCACTGATTGATTGTAGAGGGATAAATAAGATAGTGACTCCGTATCATTTTCATCCAAAGCCATTCAAAACAGATAAAGAATATGTATGATACATGAAATGTCAAATTACGTATTGTGAGTTTGATTCATTTGCTGATCTGATGATACTAGATCCATTGGTTTTCTGGTCTGTGTAATGAAAATATTAGGAGGCTTTTGCTGTAAAATCACTAGAGATCGTACTTAGAATTGAAAAGGCTGGATATCATTTCGTTAACGTCCAAATTAAAAATACCTAATCGTCGTATTTATCAAATAAGTTCACGTTACAGTCAAGCATCTCAATCATATCAATGTCTTCCAGGATCAACGGAAACCCGATTACACGTGTGCTGGCGTTGTACACGGCGACATAGTATAGGCAATTGTACACCCTATAATGTCAGATGTAGGTTACGTGAGGATGTTGGTCATTATGGTCGAGTAGGAGTAAGCCATCACAGACGAACATTGTTTGATAACAATACATTTGTGAGTCCGAAAGTTAATGAAGTTACGGAAACAGCTATGGATATGGCTCATGGGGTTGCTACCATAAATACATTACTAGTCGATGATGTTTTACTGTTGATGGAGAATTATGATATAAAGTTACAGGCTCAAATTTTGGAGCAACTTTATCAACTTTAAACTTGGAGATTAATGGTAGACGGGGAAAAGAAGTTATTTAGCTCGGTTAAAAGGGCAATATCATTTCGCATCGGCTAGTCCAAGAGTTACAGTTAGAAACATCTTACAATAAATAGAAAGTTGCTCTACAATGTATTAACATTAGCTTACTAAAAGTTTCAGGAACTGTTTTAATTAAAGTAATTCACTAGAAAACAGAGTCTCAGATGTCGTTTGCTTTGATTAATTAAGATGTTAATTATTTAGCCCTAGGTCAAGAAGGGTTATAAACTTTAATTTCAAGTTGAGGCAAATGCATGCTGACAAATAACACTTTGAAGCTATCAGAAAATTGGGAGACAAAATTTGATAGAGTTTAAAGGGAGAATAAATTTCGAGCAATGTTGAGAACAGAAACTTGAGCGCTGCAGATTACAATTTATGAAACGCCAAAAGGAATTATTGCATAACTATGATCTGTAACTACAAGAGTTCAGCGCTTATTTACATTTTTGGAAACATAAGTTTGCAGATGAATTAGTTAATTCGCAGTAGTTAATGCAAGGTAAACTATTCGGAAGTAGATACAGAACGTAGCGATGTACTAATGTAGGATAGAGATTCGCATATAACATATTTGTTGAAGACTTGTGGTAAAAATAGAATCACATGAGACAAAGTTAGCCGGAAGTTATTGGCTGTATTATTGTTATTAAGATTTATATGGCTGCTCAAACTGAGGTGTTCGAAAATATAGTTCGAGGACAATACAAGCGAAATGCTCACGCAGATATGGCAGAGAAAACAACACAATACTAACAGGAAGAGACCCGTTCATTAGGACTAAGGACAGGAGACATCGCTTCCGATTTATTGGCGAACGAAGATGATAATCTCCTGAATGAGTTCGTGTTGGAGGTGATTACGAGATCTTCGAAAGGCAAAAAGAGTAGAAAGACAATGTCGAACACGTAGAAGAGAAAACAAGGGAGTTCGAGATAGAGGAGAAATTGAAACCAGCTTACGGAAGTGATTCTTGAATATGGATTTGGAACGAAGACATACTGGCTGGTCGAATTCAGGAGCTCCATTCATGTTTACGGCCAAGGAATTCCACATTGTGAGAGTAATTAAAAGTTTCGCGTTTCACAGATTGGATTTGTTGGAAAGAACCTACTGGAAAGGACGAATGAGAATATTGTTTCTTTTAGGAAAGAACGAAAGTAGATTTTTATAGACATTCGTGATGTTTACTTCTTCGAGATCTGAATTATGAGTAAGATGGCACGTTAAGTATTTTTCTAAACGAAGTTAGTATACGTTGTCTTGGGCTACTATTTATGTGTATTATGAATTTAGATAAGCTTTCTTTCTGTCAGTGGTACATGCTGCTTTCAGTGTTGAAGCAGTATTTTCGAAAGTAAGGTCTGCATGATAATTGACTTTTTTCTTGAAGCTTGGAGTAGTTGGGAATAGCCCGTGTTTGTTAGTACTTGTATTCCTAAACTTGAAGTTAACCTACGGTTTCTCAAGTGAGATAACAGATTCGACATTGAATTATATATGTTAGGGCATGCATTAAGTGGCTTTCGTTTAGAATGCACCAGGAATGAATTATTGAAAATGTCATAAATAACAAACTTACTTAAAGATTTGGTTGCAAATATTGTTACATCACATCAATTTTATTCCAAATTTAAATTGTATTCTACCAATGCTGTTGACTGTCGTACAGGTGAAAGTCAAATCTCTTTACATCCCAAAACCATACATTTTTGCACGAAGTCTGTAAGACAGATAACCCAACTTACTATTCGAAGAAGGCTGCCACTGTGTGTGTGAGAGTGAATATCAAATTGTGGGAATTTCTTTGACAAAATTTCAAGAGAAAATATGATCGTTGTCACATATATAAACCTTTGGCAAGATGTTAACACTTTCCTGTAGATTATACCAGTAATGAAAATATTTTGTTTCAGGATTGCCACATTGAAAATCATGAAAAGTGATCTAACATCACTGTGCTTTATATATCTAACAGAAGATTCTTGTTGAACAGCTAGTTTCATCGTCCTTATAAAGAAATGGCAAAATTATATTCTTGAATACCGAAAGCTATTGAGTATTATGCCAAACAGTGTAAATAGAAAACCATTTGCCTCTTTCCGGTATTTAATAGGATTCTTTCCAAAAATTGTTTGAACGTTCTGCCAATTCTGTTTAGGATATGTGATACCTTATGTATTTTCAGAATTGATTTAGCTTTTGAGTAGAGCACATGTCTCTAAACGTGCATTTGAAATTAGTGTTAGTGTTATACTTAATAGTTGTCAATGTTTCTTTCAAGTTTTACTAACATTCTAATATTTTATCACTTGCTTAAACTTTATAGAAACGCGTGGCTTGTGCAGTCCGAATTTAAGTGTGTCTTCGTGGAAGAAATATGAAGGCGATCGCAAAGCATACTGTTACGTAGAGATCTTCGAGAATGACTTGGGTATAACTACTTATAAGGAAGTGGTAAAAACATACAAGGAGGATGTAAGTATTTAATTATTTTCACACATGAGTTGCACAAGTAAAGATTTAGTCATTTTAACTAGTACTTGAGAAACATTTCCAAGTATTGTCTATATTTGAAGTCTTACGAGGAGCATGGCAAACTGTTTAAAGTACTTATTTAACTCTCTTTCGAGTTTGAAGTTTAGAAAAAGTTATCTTACTTTTATTTTGTCTTCTGTGAAGAAGAACAGGCAGGTGTTTGATTTTCAAGTTTACATTTTTGTCAATCACCTCTTTGAGAGGAAGAGAGAACGGAAATTGATCAGTGCCAAGGGGAAGGTTGTGATAGTGTCAGCCGGAGAGGCGAGTACTGGAAAACATGTCAACGAATGAATTAGGGAAGCCGGAATGGAGGTGTTGATGTGTGATTGATTTACCAGTTAGATGGAATGAGGTGGCCCGGACATAGTTTTCTAGATTGGGAATAACAAATGAAAGCTTCAAGAGAGACGACCAATCCAGGATATTCATGTTTATTAAGTAACATAAGGCATTAAGGACCGTGTTGATTGAGTATGACCCTCTGGTATATATTGGGATTTATGTCTAATTTTTGCCACTTTAGATAAGGAGCTCAGGGAAGTATCCGATTGTGACAAAGAATTTGCATTACGATAGTTATGAAATAATTTATGTTGCCCAGGATTATGATATACCAATCTATGAAGTTAATAAACACTTGTCGGTGTTGAACTTGTTCGAAAATAATCTAAATCGCATTGACTGCTATTTTGCGGCTGTTCGTCAGCACAATACAGAACCTCGTTATTTGGACAAAATTAGTAGCAGCCGTGATTA
>JAGDQP010024617.1:0-20742 GCA_022664845.1 Lepisma saccharinum | reverse complement strand
ATTGTTAAAACTACAATATAGGTTGTTAAGGCTACAACATTGGTTGTAGAGACTACAATATTGATTGTTAATACTATAATAAAGGTTGTTAAGACTACCATATCGACTGTTAAGACTACAATATCGTATGTTAAAGACTACCATGTAGGTTGTTAAAACTACAATATAGGTTGTTAAGAATACAATATAGGTTGTTAAGACTACAATATAGGTTGTTAAGACTACAATATAGGTTTTTAAAACTACAATATAGGTTGTTAAGACTATCGTATAGGTTGTTAAGACAACAATAGAGGTTGCTAAGACTTCAATATATGTTAAGGCAACAATATAGGTTGTTGAGACTACAAAATAAGCTGTTAAGATTACTATATCAATTGTCAAGACTACCATATCGATTGTTAAGGCTACCGTATAGGTTGTTAAGACAACAATACAGTTGTTAAGACTTCAATATACGGTAAGACAACAATATAGGTTGTTGAGACTACAATATAGGTTGTTAAGGTTTCCATATCAATTGTCAAGACTACCATATCGTTTGTTAAGACTACGTATAGGTTGTTAAGACAAGAATAGGCGTTGTTAAGACTTCAATATACGTTAAGACAACAATAATAGGTTGTTAGACTACAATATATGTTGAGTCCTGCCGACTCAATCTGCTCTAATTTTGCTTCATTAATAAGCTCTATATTGTAGTCTTCACTAACACCAATCGATGTATCCTACTGCCATTTGAACATCTACGTTTTGTTCCATTCATTTCTCTCCAAGTGTTTTCATTCTACGAACAATGCAAATTTCTCTGCAACGGACACCATTTCCGGCGGCCATTTTGAAATCGGTGACCCGTATCCAAAATGTTTTTGCGAAACATTGTGTCATTTTCCAAGATCTATTTAATAAGTTTCACTCGACCCATGTTGCCATTCCAAAGTTAGAATAACACCCGACAAAATATTTGTTTTAAAAGAACCATGATTTTACGACCAAAAACGTGCGAATGAGAATGTATGTTTTAATTCCAATATGGCGTCTAATTTTTAAGATGACGGAGTGGGAGGAGGTGCGAATTTTCAGGATATCATCAGAGAAACATGGCGAACACATCCCAAGTGTCTTTGTTTTGTTTTTAATTTTGTCCAAGTTTGGTTTAAATTATGCCTAATTGCACTGGACTAAAAGAGGGAAAATGCCCTGGCACCACACTTCCATATTTTGTTGTAGGGAGAAAAAACCTTTCCACTAAATATTTCAAAACAATTCTTTTGTACGCGCATACTGCACCTAACAACGTTCGAGTAGCAGTTTTGTTTTACGCAAACTATACTATTTATTTATTGCAAAAAACAAAGCAAGTTAAAAAAAAAACGAAAAACGTATCTTTTTACATTCTTTTCTTTAGTTCACAATCGTTCGTGGTGTCATCAAATTTTGCAACGTTAATGTAACTCATTTCCCGACGTCATAGAATGATGAAAATTTGCACAACGACGTAAGTCGGATGACAATACAATATTCCATTGTTACTTTTATATCTTTATATGTTTTAAAAGCATCTTTTAATATTTTTTTAATACAGACTTCTTTATCCTGGAATAAATACTAACCAGCAATGATATGAGGTTTTGCTGGTTGCCGAACATTTTAGGATTTGGTTTTCAAAACAGCTTCAGAAAAAAATAATATAAAAGCTTTTTCGAGGCATTCTTTCCTCAAACAATTCGCACTATAAAGTAAAAAATAATTTTGTTTATGTATGATTAAAAAGAAAAGCATGTGGCGCGCCAATGATTTTTTTACGTTTTAGTACGAATTGTTTGAGAAAAGAATGTCTTCAAAGAGCTTTTTTATTATTATTTTTTTTATCTTTTTTTCTTTAGCTGAACATCAACAAGCACTTGCTAGTGAAACGCGAAGCAAATAGTTTAGAATTTCACCACGAGGAGGCGTTATAATACAGTTCTCCAACCAATCTGTAAGATAGTCTATCGAGTTCATATTGCTGTCGCTACGAGGCGCTGAAGTTCTAAATGTACGTCGTTGAGTTTATTCGTGAACATACAGGGTTGGTTGCATTTTATTATGCTTCCTTAATCATGTAATAATTGTTTGTCGTGAAAAGACAATTCGAATTTTTCTTGGAGAGTATAGAACCGAAAACACTTCGTTACTTTATGCCAGATCCACATGATACACAATTTTGAAATAGTCTGTCACCGCTGTTGTCACTTGATTTCCACATTATTTTCTCCTGAGTTACCGACCGAAACGAGTATTACGGATAACATCTCAATTTTGTTAAATTTAGACTTGACAAGCTCTTTCGTGACACCACGAATATAATCAATTATCATTATTAGTTTAATTTTTTGTAATGGGTGTTCTAATTGTTGGTGAGTAGTAACGCGCGCTGCATTATGGGTTCGATACCCTACACGGAAACAAGTGCTTGGGAACCCATGTTAAACTCTAGAACATCCACCATCTTCATACGATGAAAGGCAATGAGCAACCACCATTGGTTCACTTTGCCCGGGTACCTTAGAGTGATATAAGCTTGCCTTTCGGGCAGAACACCTATCATCACCGCTACGTCCGTCTGTCGGCTACTCTCATCTCAGGAACTACTAGGGCTACAAAGATAGTTGAGGTGTCGTTCGAAAGGTCTCGCTCGGAAGGACAAGGTAAAATCCGCACAGATCATGTCTGTCCGTCGACAAACTTTCTACTCAGGAACTACTTAGATTACATTAATGCAGCTCTGTACTTACACAATTTTCCGACATATGCATTTCCGATTATGGTTCCCTGTAGGTTTGGTACTATAGTGTTTGGAATTTGGACGTAGGTAGGTTTTGACCAAAAGATCCCTGGGAAACGTGAATCGATGGTGGTTAGATATTGATTTTTCCTGTTTCTTTGTGTTTTGTTCGAATGCAGTTCTTTGACCCATAGGTCCCTGGACTAGGTTAATCGATGGTGGTTTGCCATTGCTTTTCCCTATATTTTACTTTTCTCCCACTGGCGTAATATTCACTCCTTGATCCTATCACGGCCTAAACCATAGTTGCCTAAAGGCCATAAATAAAAGTCAACTCAAGCATGTACGTACACACAGTGAGTGTGCTCTCGTGAGTGTTTCACTCTAAGGAAACCCGTAATTCATACCTTTCGTCGTACATAATAAAAATTATAAAGTGTTGAAAATCAATGTCCGCTGAGACTTTACATTTTCAATAATAACGCAGTGTGGCAAGTAAAAATGTGGAGCTAAGAATTTGCGAACTCTACGGGGGAAATATATGATATGGCTATGACAGCCAGTGATTCCACCAGACGCCCCTGTGGAGATGTCACCCCTAAATCTCGACAACCTCCTCCACTACAAACTTTAAAATTTTTGCTGTAAAAAAAAAAAATCTATAGAAACCTTGCCCAACTCCACTTACACCCTCTCAATTTTGACTTTACATCCCCCCAAACTGAAAATCCTGGCAGAAACCCTGATGACATCTGACGTTTTAACCAATGTATGGCACTGCTTTAATACGAGTCCATTTAGTACTTTATATTCCTTATTACTTCGCGGTAAATTAATGCCTGATTCTGAATTTTAATGTCTTACTTGTTTCCAATTCTCGCTTGGTGTCTTTAGAATAAAAACTTTTTTCTGTTTTTTCTAACTTAATAAGGGCAAATAAATTACGTTAAGCATGATTAGAAATTGTTTGGAATATTGTGAGTTTACTCTAACAGAGGTTTGCGTTGTTTACCATTGTAAAATCTGATCAGACAACGCTTTTGCTCTTGCTAGGAGTGTGGCGGTACACGTATATAACCACTGGAAACAACGGTCGGAAAAACGTCATCATTTCACCTCTGTATTACTCTGCGGTAATACATTTTTGACTTGGATGTCAAAGAGGTAGACCATAATGTCAGTGATCTTATCATAATGTTTTTAACTTTATGCAAATTTAATAATATGTTAATATGAATTATTTATATAAATTCTGATACAAAGATTGTTATTACTGAGAAATTCTACACAGAAAAGCGGAATATTTCCTCTACTTGGAGCGGAAAGAGAGGCCACTCTATCAGAGTGGAATTTTCAATCAAAAAGAGTGGTTTTCAACGAAACGATCTCGCTTTGGATGGAAAATGTGATCTTTCTAGATGGAATTCCGATACTTTATGAATGTAATTTATTTTTCAAATTTGGAAGAGCGATTTCTAATCCTTTTAGAGTTGTTCACAACAGAGCTGAAATGGGTAAATCGGGTCAAGTTTTGGACCGGGTCTGGGCTTCAGACCCGGTAACCCAGAGGACAATATAGAGTTTTTAATTTTTTCCTTCTGTTTGAACAGTGCTTGTTTTAGGGGTGACCAGGATCGGAGATGTTACCCCACAGAGCACGAAAAATACGTCGCCGAAATTCCCATTTAATTATGTTTCCCAGACCGGGTCAATCGGGTCAAGTTTCTGACCAGGTCGCCGAGTCACCTAAGTTCACTGAGAAAAATTTGCCTATACTAATTAACATTACAGACATGTAAAGTTGATTTTGTCCAGACTCAGGACTTAAAAGTCGGGAATTTTGGAGTCTAAGTCACAATAACTGTAATTTTGCAGGAATCGAAATGCAAAAATTACATGCTACATTTGGTCTCGTTCCAAAAGTCCATTATAAATGTCTATGTCGACGAAAAACCTCCCAGTTAAAAAGTTTACAAAACGTTCCAGACTAGACTTGTTACATAGGACGTCATCGATCATATATAAATGTCTTGAAAGAATGGAAACATTACAGGCTTGCAATCCAGAACTACTTTATAACAAAAGGTAATGCAAATTGTTCTAGAAAATTAATATAAAATCCATAAAATGCGTTTTTGACGTTAGAATGCATAGAAAGCAAAATAATGTTAAAATGTCTTGTGTAAGGGATAAAGTCATGCCAGTAAAGACATTTTGTCATAATTATGGGACTAGATTGTAAAGACGGAGAATATTTGTACTGTGTAATAATTTGTACAGAAAACGGATTTTTAGTCATTACATGTAAAGAGGAATGTGCAATTTAAACATACTACAGACTTGGCGTATATAAAGTCTAGTAAAGAAGTAGCTCTAGTAAAGATATATTCGGGAAATAAGTCATTAATGTATACCGATTGATAGAAGTAGTTTGGGAATGGTGTCCATACTCTCTTGTTACTTTAACATTACCATACAAACAGAAATACAGTACTTCTGTCATTGGTGGAATAAAGGTGTCAAGTTATCTTTGTATCCATAATTCCAAACGTGGTAGAAAATGCTTCTCGACACGGAGACATTGGAGAGGTTTTTGGATACTTCGGAACACGGCAACACTGGGATGTATGTACCTTCAGGAGACAAAAAAAGTTCCTTCTACGACAGTATTACAGTATGTGTTAGTCAATCTCCCCTGTAATATTATTTCCTGGATATAAATGCATACAGTACATGGAGGGAAGTATTATTTCACAGAAAGAGGTCTATGTTGTAATGTAATAGGCTCTTTCTAAAGACCTTGTCATTACAGTATATACTGAATTGAATATATACAGGGTGCTCCAATCTTCTTGAACAGTTGACTTGCCTTGAAAGCAGCAACCAGATTTTTTTTCCTAATGTAAATGTCAGGGTGAGTGGGTGGACTGTTTTTCAGGAAGTACGACGTTTTCTGTCGTCTTGGAATTCGCTCTTTTGGATACAAGTCAAATATCTTAATTGGAAATGTGATGTGAATTTGGACTAGAAATTTGAGAGAAATACAATGGGGTAAGCCGTTTCGTGAAATCTCTTAATGTTGACAAGTCAGAAAATTCTGTCTGCTTGTAGACATCCTAACTATACAACAGTAAAAGCGATGACAAAATAACTTCCATAACCCAAATTCATGTCTCAAAGAGATTATTTGTTAGTAAAATGTAAAATTTAATTTTGAATCCAAAGGGCGGATTCAAAGATTTTAAATGATTTTGTAATGTATGGGGACTTTCACCTCAAAGGTAGGTAGACACAAAAGCAGACAAAGGGTCCCGTGGCGCCCTGTTGCAGAAAAGGGGGCTTGCCCAAAATTTCACATAACGTGATCAAACCTACGTGGGAGACAAACTTAAATTACGCCACAGAAGAGGACACAAAATAAAAAAAGAGAACAGCTATCGGACCCGAATACAAGGCGGGTACCTACCCTTCAGTGTCTTGCTTCAGCCTAGGACTATCGAAGACAAAACACGTCCTAGTCTAGAACCACGAAGCATGCATGGAAGAAGCCCGAAAACAAGTGCTAAAATGCAGAAAGTTGGCAAAAGCAGAATACCAGGAGAAAGACCTTCAAAAGAGGGGAGAGAAGAAGCAGGCGAGCCGAACACAAAACGCTATTTTAGTGACCTAACGCAACTAGACCCCTAAAATGTACAAGACTCAACGCAGCCGCACACTAGTTAACATTAATCATGAAATTTAGATAAAGCACAATTGATTTGACTATTCCCTGTTTACTGAAGCATCAAATCAAATCAAAATATCAAAAACTTTACTTCATCTGCAGTTACTTCCTCATATACACATGAAATAACACTTTGCGGACTGAAATAGCGAAAGACTGGGAACCTTACAGCAATACCACAGTGATGGTAAACTACCTACTTCTTAATAAAACCCTTGACACAAGGAATAGTAGTACCCATACATATCGCTTAGTGAAAATTGGAAATATTTTAAATTTGGACGATTTTTGAATATGATTGATTTTACTAACATCTTGGTATCTTGTACAAATCAGACAATATCTATAAATGATATCTGCATTTATAGATATCATACAAAAAGGGATTCAATTATGGTGCCCTTTAAAAACCAAACCATGTCCTTCAAATAAGAAGATATTGTTTCAACTTTGGCTTAATCAATATTTGAAAAACATGAAAACTAAACCCTTTTATTGGTATATACAGACCAAATTAGATAATCCTACTGCTCATCTTAATTACAAACGGCTTAAAAATATATATAAATATGAATTATATAAAGCTAAAGTAGCATATAATGAGCAAATCATTAGTAATTCATCAAACAAATGTAGTACAATTTAGAATTTAATAAGGAAACAATCGTCCTCGAGTAAACCTATGGATAAGATAGACATTTCTGCTGCTAAGCTTAATAATCTTTTTGCATATGTTGTGAAGAGTTATTTATCCCAAACGGACACACAGTTAAATCCACTTGTCTGTGAATATTTTCAAAAATGCCAACAGAATAAGAAACTACGTCTAAAGTTCCACCCGATTTCACCTGCCTCAATTGTACTTACTGTAAAAAATTAAAGTCTAGTCATGCCGAGGACTACTTTGGTCTTTCCTCATATCTCTTGAAGCAAATCATTGATATAATATATATTCCATTGTGCTCGCTAATTAATCATTCAATACAATTGGGTATTTTCCCTAAAATATTGAAAAGGACTATTATTGTGCCAATTTTGAAAAAAGGTAATAAGTTAGATCCGACTAATTATCGTCCAATAGCTTTGGTACCTACTCTTTCTAAGGTTCTGGAACATATAATAACTGAGCAATTAAAATATTATATAAATAAAAACAATATTCTTAGTGATTCACAATTTGGATTCAGATAAGGTTTGGGTATCATTGATGCGCTTGAAAAGATTGTCAGCGAAGTTTATAGTAATTTTGAACTAAAGAAAATCACATCGGCACTGTTGTTGGACCTTAGTGAGGCATTTGATTCCATTTCTCATAATATTTTATTAGAAAAATTACAGTATTATAGTATTGTAGGTAGAGAATTCGGTTTAATCTCAACTTATTTACAGTATCGCCAACAGGCAGTCAAGGTTAATAACGTTACTTCAACTTTCATTGGCATAGATAGAGGAGTTCCACAGGGTTCCATCCTTGCACCGCTACTCTTTGTGTTGTATATGAATGACTTCTCTTTGGTCACCAATAAATCTGTACTTTATGCCGATGATACAACATTACTAAATGTAAACAAATGCCTAGATGTTTTAATGGTAGATGTTGAGAAAGATCTAGTAGCCGCAACTGAATAGTTAAAACATAATGAATTATCTATTAACTCGAATAAGACTGAAAATATTATTTTTTCTTTAAAAAATAAAATTACGTGTTCCAACAAATCCAACTCAGTTAAGCTGTTGGGGATAATACTGGACTATTCCTTATCATGGAATGACCATATAGATTTTGTTTTAAAAAAATTGACCAAAAGCGTATTTATTTTACGTAGAATGACAGGTAATATATCGTCATGTTACTTAAAAGTAATACATCATGCCTTCTTTCATTCTAATGCTACCTACGGTATTCTTCTCTGGGGATCTTCCCCAAGATGGAAAGAGGTATTCATTTGGCAAAAAAAAAAAAGCAATAAGAATCATTTCTGAATTATCTCCTGAAACCTAATGTCGTGGCATATTTAAAAAAATGAAAATTTTAACAATACCCTGTGCATTTATTTTTTACGCTCTCTTACATATAAAAAGTCACAGTACTAATTATACAACTGGTGACATGTATCATTCGTATCATACGAGAAACAAATCTCAATTGGTTCTTCCGATGACTAGACTTTCAAAAATACAAAATTCTTATAATATTCAAGGGTTAAAATATTACCTATTGAACTGAAGGAACAAAGTTTTTTTTAAATTTAAAAAGATATTGAAAAGTATCCTGATTGAATGTGAAGGTTACGATTTGAATGAAATTCATAGATTCTTGACTACTTCAGATCTCAGCAATTTCATATTTTAACGCATTTATGTATTATTCTTGTTATCATTTTGTCCTATTTGTTTTTTTCCTTTTATTACTTTGACAACATTTTAAAATTTTACTTGTTTGTCATGCATTACAATGCTAAAATTATACAAATTTTTATTCACGAAAACAGAACAAGACGTCAAAAATTATATTAAGAACTAGATAACATTACACGCTGTAGATTTATTACGACATTTTGTGACTCTAGGTTTACCCCGTTACTTAACCTTAGATCTACTTTGTGATAAATTTCATGTTACATTTTAATTTTAATACTTTTCTATTGGTCTATGTTGTAATAATACTTTGTTTATCTATATATTAATAATATGTTATCAGAATGTTATTTATCGATATATTAATATGACTGTATTTCATGCATGTATTGCTCTTGGATACACAAAAAAAGAATATCTGATAAATTATAATTTATTTGCTTAAGAATAACAAACGCAATGTAAAAGACTGATTGCTGAATTTCGTCGGGAAAAAATTTCCAAAGAAAATCTTTAGCACATCAAAAAGTGTTTCAAAGATGCTGTTAATTTCACATATCAAAGGGTAAATTAATCGTTTACAGAAATGTTCTGCCTAAGAGCAGATACAAGAATTTACACACATATTTCCAAAAGATTAGATTAATTTCAATTTCAAAATAGTGGTAGACATTCTACACCTTAGCCCAGTTAAACAAAATTTCCACAATCATCGAAGCTTAACATTTCTTTCTACGAAAAGAGAATTATTACAAATATAGCTGGTCAGTCATTTTATAGAAATTTCAAAATCATTGTCAAACATTTCGTATGAAATTTTCATTTTTGTACTTAATATAACCTAACCTCCAATTAGATAATACAGTCAAGACATAATATAGTTGGGTTAGGTGTAGATTTACAGTATGAATTTCTATATGCGAACTGGCTTACAGTTTGCGAAAACAACGGAGGAGTTTTGAATTTTGTTGGTAATCGGAATAAAATATTGCGAATCGTCAAAAACTTACGGTTAACAAAACTTTAGAAATTTCGTGCAAATTAAACCACACTAAATTTCGAAATGAGCAAACAAAGTGCTGAGAAAGAACGTGCATTTGTAAAGTAGCATCAACTATAGTGCAGTACAAGGTATAATATTCAACATATTTGAACCAAAGCTAACGTGTTGTAATTTCACTATCTAAACATATGTGAATCAGACTTTGATTTCAGAGAGAGAATGATACATTAGCCATACGTACCTGACACTAAACAAACCCCGATACCTACCAAATTAAGCGGACATCTTCACTTCACAGATGCTTGCACTAATATAACCACAATCCACTGACATGCTGAATATACACTAAACCACTTTTACACGCACACTGAAGAAATAGAGGCTTAGGACCACGACTGATATATTTTATTTTTTATTTAAAACAGAAGAAAATAACCACTGCACCCCACACACATCAAAGAAATCACCTCACACACTGACGAACCACACAGAAACCTCTCGTTGCACACTTCCAGGAATCCATTATGGACGATGCAAAACGCCTACTGCAACATACAAATCTCAGCTTCTACTATGAAGAATCTGAAGGATATAGCTTCCCAAAATTGATAACATTCATCTGTCGAGGCTGCTTTACGTATTAATAAACTTTTCAAATACGGGGCTGCGTTATTATTTACCTATTATATAATTTTCGGAGGCAGCATAATTTTGTGCAGCTTTTTCAGTATGAACAGCCATGATATATCTCTGATCGGGAACATCCAATGAGAAACGAGGATCGAATCAGACAATAAGGAGTGTAAAAGGGTGGCTTAACCAGCAAAATTCTCGACGAAAATAAATCAACAATCAGATCTTCCAATTTCTTATTGAAGATTTAAAACAAAAGAAAAATTATTGAAGAAAATAATGCACTAAAATATGCAAAGAATAATTAAGTAGTAAAGTGAAGAAATAAAAAGAATAAAATCGCGCCAACACAACAATGAAAGGGATGATCTGAATGGATCGGCTTTATTGTCATCTGGACAAATAAAACCCTTTGAAGAAAGCCGAATACGAAAAAATATTACCGATAAAGCACGAACGAAAAGGAAAAGAAGACACATAAAAAAGGGTATGTTGTGACCAACCGAAAATGGGTCACTACAATGTCAGTAACCTGAAAAATGTTAAACCCACCCAGATTGGACATTTTCATCATAAAAAAACATTCTCACCACTAGTTCCTTTGAAGATAAGTTCCTCATGAACAAAATTGATATTTTCACATATTAAGCAGCTTTTCGTACTCTAGGCCACGTAGAGTTTCTAAGGGATTTTTAGTAATAACAACATTTAACAACCTTGTAACATTTGAATTCAGTTCAACAGATATCCACCTTTTTTTTTAACGGAAAAAGAATACTTAGTTACTCTTTGCTGAACACAACAATTTATAACGTAATGCAAATACCGTATATTTTTACATGTGAGTCACTTACATCGTACTAATTCGTTCCCTTCCTAAAGAAATGTAGGTAATATCGTGTGCAGTCAATGTATTAAATTTGTTATTCAACAACAGCCGTCTGCACGTGGTGAGAAATTATTTAGTAAGAACGGATAATTGCCGAGCAACCATAGCTCAATTAGTAGAGCGTTCACTTCGCATTCGGGAGAACCTCGGTACAATAACAGAGGTCCTAAGATTTTTTTTTCATTCATCAGTCGCACCGTGCAAATGTCGAGATGGAACCTACTAACTAGGTCCTGGCTAACTTTTCCCTGCTAATTAAGTTTGATATATTTGCTGAGTGTTTAACCGGTTATTGTATATATTGCTCGTTCGGTTAACAAAAAAGTCGTCAGCTTGAATGAATCAGTGTCTTCGATCGTTGTGAAAGCTCAGTCCTTATGAAATGGCCAAATTTCCTCCCCTCTGGAAGTAGACTTATATAGTTTTCTTGCTCAATCTAGCGCGATTGTCAATATAATTCCACTCAAAATAGCGTTTTTTATGTTATCATTTAGGGTCAAATCTCGCCCCCCCCCCCTCCGTCATCCACAAACTGTAAGGGAAAGTGGGATTTTCTCATAATCATACAATTTAGGAGGTTTTATGATGATGATATGAGAAATGGAAATAAGGTGCAGTTTAACGCCTTCACTTTAACAATTAGACGTATGGGTGATCATCTTCTTGCTCAGGGACATCTCTGAGCATAATGAGAGACAAATGCAGCCCTGTTAATACAATTATGATTGCTGTGCAGTAAATGTAGGTGCGATATAATGAGATATGTTATGGATGCTTAGAGCAGTGGCTTAGTTAAAATCTGGATGGTTTGGTGTGAGTGTGTATTGGTAGAGGAAGAATAGTAATGATAGTGAAATATGTGTATGCGTGAGTGGGACAAGAAAGGATTCGTGTGAATTTATTGTGTCGTAGAAAAGTAGGTGATGTGTTTCCAGACGTTTAGTGATGTATTTAAGGCGTTGGGTTTCTAGATGCTGAAGTAGGTGTGGAAAGTTTATTCTATCGTATTATTCCTGAGTTTGGCTGGGGAGTTTTATGGTTTCATTGGTTCATACAAAACTGTTAAGGAAAGTTTAGATGGATTTCGATAAACTCTGGAGAGATGTTTCGGTGGGATTAATACAATCGCCTGCGTTTTGTCTGTTGATTGTGAGGCCGCACTTACTCCACCAGGAAGTGAAAGTGTGTATGGTTTCATCGTGCGATTGATGTGGTGAATGGTTTTACTGAGTGCAAGAAAAGCCGTATGATCTGCATACTGAAAGAGATGTATATTTGGAGGGAGTGGAGGTAGGTTGGCAACGAATAAAAGGTAGAGTACAGGTGATAATGGTGATCCTTCAGGAACTCCACAGTGGAGGAAGATAGGATGGGAGGTGCTGTCGTTAATGGATATGTATGCAAGTCTGTATATGAGGAAATTAAAAATGAGTCGTATGTAGGTGATGGGAAGTTGGAATTATTACAGTTTGTAAATGAGAGCTCTATGCCATACTTTATCGAATTCTTTCTCTAAATCAAATAAGACCAAGCAGGAAGGACGTGATGTATTATAGTGATTAGAGTCGGAGTAGTTGATCAATTATGCTATATGATGGACGGAAGTCGGTTTGATGGAGGTTATGTTGTTCGAAATTAATATGAAGTCGTTGTACTATGATATTTTCTAGAGTTTTGCTAAATGTTGAAGTTAATTGGATTGGTCTGTAGGACGTGACGAAATTTAGCGGTTTTTTGTGGTTTGAGGAACATTAATGTTTTGGATGTTTTTCATGATAGGGTATAAAGGCCTGTGCATAGGATGAAATTATAGATATTGGCGAGTAGTTGAATTAATGAAATGGGTGCTTCTTTCAGATGATGGTATGTTATGGTGTCAATGCCAGGAGCTGATTATCTTTTATGTTTGAGTATAGTCGTGATTTCTTCTGGAGTGATGGGTGCATAAGTGGGTGATCTGGTAGAGGGTGATCGAGATTTGGTTGTAGATGAGGCGAAGTAAGGTTTAATCGATCTGCAGGGTGTTGTCTGAATGGATTAAATGGAGGTGTTGGTGTGAATATTTCCTGCAGGTAGTCGGCGAAAGCATCAGCCGTGTCTTTGCCTGAATGTAGTGCTTGGTTATCCTGAATAATTGGGTATGCGCATTTGGAGTATTTACCAGTGAGAGTGTTAAACCGTTTCCAGTATTTGGTGGGATGTGATGTGTCTGCCAATGTGTTACATGTTTTAACCCATTGTCTCAATTTGTATGCTTTAATGTAGTTTCGGACAGTTCGTTGTAATTGGCGGTGAAGACGTAGTGAGTTCGGGTTTCCTGTTCATTGCTAGTCGCGGAAGAATTGGCGGAAACGTTTGATTAATGTGATGTAGTTGGGTGGTAATGTGGATTTGTATGGATGAATTAAGCCTTGCGGGACAAATTTAGTTGTAGCGGTATGTAGTGTGGTGGTTATAGTGTCTATGGTATCATAGAGTTAATCTTCAGTATCTGAAGTTTCAAGTGTTGCGGTTTGTGTTTCAACATTTTTCCTGTAACCTTCCCAGTCTGCTTTGTCAAATCTAAGCACTTGTCGAAGCGGGACGTTTTGTTGGGAGAAGGGGTTTTGGTTACAGTGAAGGGTGAGTGGTCGCTACCAATGAGGTCAAGGATTCCTATTGCATTACGGTTGGCGATATTGGTGGAGGTAATAACAATGTCAGGGGTTGTATTGGAAATAGGTCGTGTGGGTTTAGGAAGGTGGTGAAGTGTTCCAGTAGTATGGTATTCTATGAGATTACTGAAGTTAAGTTTCTGTCGATTTGGACGGCTGTGGAAATTAATATCGGCCATGATGATGTAATTGATAAAATTGTTTGATATGTGGGCAAAAAAATTATAGGGAATGGGATGGCCGGGCCGAACATAGATGGTGACTAGAGTAATGTAATTGTGTTTATAATACAGTGTAGTGATTGAATATTCAGGTAACTCTGGCATTGGAGGTGTGTATTGACGGTGAGGAATGGTGGGTGAAAATCCTATTGCGGTACCTCCATTTGCCCGTAAGGCTGGCTGTGTGCTGTCACATCGTCGTAGTGTGTAGCGCGGTATTTGATTGATGTGATTGGTTTCAGATGAGTTTCATTTAGTAAAAAGGCGCTAACGTCTTCTTCTAATAGTAATTGTTCAAAGATATCTTTGTGTACTGAGAGAGAGCGTATGTTGATGAACAAAAAAAACTAAAGCTAAAGCCATAATCTTCTGCATGTTTATGTTGGAGTCTTTTGTGATGTTAAACTTCGGTTGCAAGTCCGCTGGCATGGAAGTGTGCATACGGTCCGGAGTAAGTTGCGTTAAAGCTAACATTTAAGATTGTCTTTGCTGCGTGTTTGATCTGTTGTAGAATGAATGGACGCTGGAATGGATGGATGTTTTGTAGGGCTACAGTGATGAAAGCTAGGACTTCGGAAATACTTATGGGTTATATACAGAAGTAACTGCGATAGTTTCTGGTTGTTTAGCTTAAGTGGTGCGAATGGGTACTATGAGTTCAGGCTTGTTAAGTTCTGGTGCTGGTCGAGCTTTGAATTTGTAACTAAACTTTGGATGTGATTCGCCGCAAGTAGTACATTTTGGTGGCTGTTTCACATTTGTCCATGATTTTGTGTTGTGTGGGCCTGAGCAGTAACCGCATTTGATATCGTTTTGGCATTGTGAGGTGTGGTGTGTATTATATTGCTGGCACTTTTCACATCTTATGGGAAGTGCTGGTGGTGTATGAGAAGGCTCTACCCTATATCTTCTCCTGTACATATACGCAGCGTTTGAAAGTAAGTCATCAATGGTTTCTTGGCTAGTGTCATCACACGTACCATGTAGGTGGAGCCGCCGTTTTTTTGTTTTAGTGTGCAGGCACTTGTGATTGAATGGCCCTTTTAATTCTGCTTCGGCTTCTATATCTGTGATTGTAGGTTCAACTCCACGGATTACTACCCATAATGTAGGTGCTTTTCTGGGCGGCGGTGGTTGATGTGTGCGTTTTGTGTCCATACGTGTCATGTTAGCTGTTTCCCAAATATTTCGAAACTATGCTTGTTCCTGATCATGGTTGCTAAATTATAGTCTGGAGAGTGAATGATGATTCTGTTGCGCGTTGGTATGATTCGTCCTATTTGGTCTCGTGATACGTAATTAGTGAACTGTTGAAATAGCAATTTTGGATTTTGAAATTTTGTATCGTAATTAGTGAGAAGGAATGCATGCGTTTTAGGATCCTGACCTAGGAGATATGGATATTCGTCTGTGTTGTTGATGTCCATCTGGTGGTCTTCTTCTGATTTTGTATCACTGATAGTGTGTGATTTTTTCTTCGGTGGTGACGAGGAAGTTATGCGGCCTGATCTGCTGTTAGCTGGTGATCTAGAGTATGATCGTGATCGAGTAGATGTTTCCTGCAAGCTCCATCGATGTTTGCTGATGTTCCCTAGTGTGGAGTATGGTGGATGTCCTTGTACTACTACTACTGGAACCTTATGATGTTCTGATTGCTGTTGATCTATCATGATGATAGAACTTAGGGCTAGAGGCCCTAGGAATACAATGAAGTAAGCAAAACGGAGGTTACGATGAAACACAGTCAGGGTGTACGATTGTGTTGATAATGAGATGATCAGTTTTCGTGCAATGACTGCTACCTCTGACTAACTTCACCCTCCGACGCTTAAGAACGCCGTCGATCCTAGTTCAGCGGTATAAGTACTTTTTTCGCCTGTGCGTATGCCACTCAGGGTTCCCGTTAGCACGCTAACCATCTAAAGCTAGGCTAGGTAAGTTATAGTTGACTTATCCCAGCTTGGACTAGTCTTCAACAATATCCTTACATACACATTGTATATATAGTTTCAAACACCTAAAGCATAACTGAAAATAAATACATATCAATTTAACATTTAAATATCATTAATAAAACAATATTGACATTTTCAGAATTACAAAATAGTAAGAAAAAAAAACTAATTCGACATTCATTCATATTTGAAATTTCCCGGTGCCTTTTACACTGCCATCTATCGGTGCTTGTTGACGCTTATCTTTCTAGTTTGAGCAGCCCACTATTGCCATCTATTGCCTTTCCCCGAACTCGGTGCACATAACTTCTCAAATAATTAGTTCTTTAGTATGATAATATTGCAATTCCATTGCTTCCATATAGCGGTAGCCGTTACAACAATTTACTTTAGACCAGTTTAGACCAGGTTGTTTTATTGGGTAGGCCTTTACTATTGTTTGAAACTGGCTATATATTGGATGTTCTAAATGCAGCATACGACTTTGAGATTTCACTGTTTCGAATTGTGTGGCAATCTTTATGGCTTGTTCAAATCGCAATTCCTCCTCCAGAAGTAACCTTTTCTGGACTGAATTATCTTGTACCCCTAAGCTGGTCGTTACATGCCTGATCTTCAAATCCACCAAATTTGCATTTAACTGCTTGTTGGCGTAATAGTGATACATACTCCTATACAGATACTAATAATATGTTGCTTAATATTCAAGATGACAGAGATTCTAAAGACAAATTTCGACTTTTCTGGTAAAACAAACGTAGTCGTTAATATGTATTTATTCCCAATTACATCGACATAGTAACTGGGTGACTCGGACTCAATTCCTGGTAGCTGCAGTGACTGATTTATCGCTGTCATTTTTCAACATGTTACCATATACAGTCAAGTCATTTGTATGAAGGAATAAAAATATTGGCAAGTATTGTCTTCAATGGAATTTTATATTAATATTATCCTGTATACTTATTTATTTATTTTGGAATTTATTTAATATTCTTGTACACACACGTTTCTTGTTAAACGTATAATTATGATCAACCGCCGATGCATAATTGTATTAATTTCTTCTAACAGAATCATGTCTCTCATGCATGAAGTTTTAGGCGTTAGTTTCTTTAAGTTAATGTTGTTCGTTTGACACATAATAATAAAGAAAATATAAATAATAAATTAGGGTCCGGCTATTTATGTGGTTGAATGATCAAAAATGTGTATTTATGTGTTTAAAAATGTAAAACTATGTTCTTTAAATTTCAAAATATTATGTTTGAAATGAACATTAAATGACATAATCTACATATACCAAGTGTATGAGTAGTAAGTATAGGGTAAACGTGCCTATTTTAATCATTCATGAGGGAGACCCCCTATGGCGAATCGAATAACGACGCAGACAATGTACGCATACTAATGAGCTAGCTACACGCACACGAACGAAATTTGGACTACCCCACCCAGAGTTGCGCAGACGCGTACTGCGTCGGTGGCAAAGTATTGGCGGACATGCTTGGCGGGGTAATGGGTATGGGGTTATATACACTTTTAGGTTCAGGGGTTACGTATTGTGATAAATCATGGTATGTTAAGTACTTGCTGTAACATAATGCTTCATATAATGCACATCGAAATGTATGAAACTGATGATGCCGATGTGCACAATGACTTTCAGGAAACAGTAATTTGGATGATTTTGGACAATGCAAATATTCGAGATTCATAACACTTCGTCCCAGCACACGTTGCAGGAATTGTTGTCGCCGGTGTCCGTGGGTGTAGAGTACAGGAATATGCTTTGTATAGTTGGTAAGTATGCGCTGAAGATCCTTGTATGCGACATCACCATCGGACCAGTCGACTCCAAAAATTTGCATAGCGAGATATTCGTTATCAAACTGGAGTGTTAATGGTAATTGGGAAATATCAAAAGGTGCCTTGAACATCCAGCTTTGAACTGTATTGACATCGGGATTCACAATGGCCAATTCCTTGACAATAAACTCATCCTCACCAGTTTGCTCAAACGCCGAAAAGTAGATGATTGCCCTCATGGTGCCGTCGTTGAAATGATGTAAACAGGAACTTACCCCCACCTTTTATACACTTACTGAGACAGAGTGCCAACTAATAATTTAAAATTTAGTGTAAGTATGGTACATTATAATATTAAATTCCCACCGGGGTACTATGATTCCGTACCAAACGTAGTACAAAGTATTCCAGACATGCTTAAAGCATAACAAGAAGCACAAGCTTTAAAGGAAGCTAAAGAAAAGGCCGAGGAAAAAGAACGCCTACGACTTTTTCTTGCAGAGTTACTTAAAGTAACTCAATTAAATAAACAATTAGAAGCTGAACTTGCTGCCGCCGATGATCCCATCATCCCCGATCTCGCCGACGAAGATGATGCAACAGCCATCGATGATCCACGCATGTTGCATTATGATAGTGCACGTGATCACGTATTTATTAAACATCGACGTTATCGAAGATGTCAATACGTGATTGGAATGACACCTGGCTTACAAAACCTACTTGGGTTTAGTAATGATCCAAACATAGAAAATCATAGCATTCACTATTTTCCACACAGTCGTCAACGACGACCCATGATCGTCAACATTCCTGCACCCTTTCCATGCAATTTGGATTATCATATCCCTTCGGAAATTAATGTTTGTCTTGATGTGGTCAAAACACAACCTAATATTGGTAAGTTAGTTCTTAAAATTAGTGTGCACGATTACCAGTATGGCCAAATGCAATCGTTCATGTTTGATCGTCCGCACTATATGAAAGTGGTAAAACTTTATTTCGATACATTACATGTAGACTTAAAAGACGAGCGCGGTCGAGAATTGCCATTTCAATTTGGAACGTCAAGCATTACACTACACTTTAAACGGAAAGCATGATTTCGGAAAGTACGGATGATAGTTTTTACGTCACGCTAAGTTCAAATGCCAGTACACATACGTATACGAATAATACACCTACACATTTTCGTAATATTCTAAATCATCGGATTCATTTAAATGATGCATCGTGGATGGTGGGACTGGGTGAAATTCATATTCCGCTTACTTGTCAAAATGTTCTTGATGGGGAAAATATCTTTTGGTTTGATTTAGCGGATGGAACAAAAGTAAAACATCGTATTACATCGGGATATTATTCAACCATCCAGCAATTGTTGGATGAATTAAATACAATTACGCCGGCAATACAATTTACGTATTCCAATACGGTACATGTCAAAACCACGCCTAATATTCAAGCCATACGCCTATCGCCTCTCTTGGCATTGCAATTAGGATTCGAACCCAACATTAACATTTTAAAAATCGGTACTGTACAGAAACAGCCTTACCTAAGTATCGGATACCCACAACAAGTGTTTGTGTATACGGATCTCGTACAACCTCAATATGTAGGTGATACAAAAGCGCCATTACTTCGAATTGTAGCCATGAGTGACACAAATCACGGTAAAGTGCAAACCATTACATTCCAAAACGTTCATTACTTTCCACTGGCCAAATTAAGTTTCGATACCATTGAAATCCTACTAAAGGACCATGCAGGACGTAATTTGCCATTTGCATCCGGGACATTGACGGTGACACTTCACTTTACACGTCTCCCACAATGACAGTAATACATCGTGGACGTGGAATCCCATATTTCGCAGGACCCGTCTACCAGCGTGGACATGGAATTGGAAGTTTATTCCGTGGTCTCTTTCGATTTGCAATGCCATTCATTAAACAAGGTGCCAAAGCCGTTGGACGACAAGCTCTACAGACAGGAATCCAAGTTGCTGGGGATATGTTGGAAAATCGACCTGTAAAAGAATCCGTAAAGGCACGTGTACGGGAAGCAGGATCGGCTTTAAAAAACAAAGCGGAAACCAAACTAAATCAGTTGCTTACCGGTAGTGGTAGACGACGGGCACGAAAACGAAGAGCTCCTGGACGTGTGGGACCACCCGTTAAGCGCCGTAAACGTTCAAGTACGAGACCAAGAGATATTTTTACTTAACAACCATGTCGTTTCTTACCCCCGGTAGTAAAGAGTGCTGTACCAATGAATTGGATTTGGTATCTGTTCCCATGACACAAACTGCCATTGAATCTTCACGTATGGTCGAATATCGACCTATTTCCACACTCACTTCCGAAGGACCCATTGAATTCGTTATACCTGGAGATAGTTCCGAGTATATACATCCCGCTTTTCTGTATCTCTATGTAAAATGTAAAGTTACGCGAGGTGATGGTTCCAATTTACACGTAGCAGCAGCTGGACCTCCTCCCGTTGCGGCCGATATTGTTGGACCCGTAAATAATTTTCTCCATTCTATGTTTGGACAAGTTGATGTTTATTTCAATGATAAAGTCATTTCTTCATCTAATGGTACGTATCCCTATCGCTCCTATTTTGAATCAGGTCTCAATTATTCCGAGGATGCTACCAATACACATTTGAAAACGGCGTTGTGGTATAAGGATACCGGAGGGCAATTTAATACATTAGGTGAT
>JAGDQP010024616.1:0-27751 GCA_022664845.1 Lepisma saccharinum | reverse complement strand
ATCACAATTTCTTATGAAAGTTGGTCACTTCAATTGAGTTAATGAACCTAGGAATTTACCTAGTTGCTCTACTACCACCTTAATTATTATATAGATGGGTTTGAAAATTCAAAGCACAGCTTTTAAATTGATTAGCATAAAAAGCACACCACGGAGAGACATAATTACAAGAACCTTGTGTTATTTTATTTGGTTTGAATTGTACATGCCTACTTAAATATTTTGGGAGATAAAGTTGAGAGCACGTGCCATACACCGCTGACAAGACGCTCCTGTCAAGTTAAAAAAATGACTAAAGGGTGTACAATGTACTTACGTATAATTAGACTCTGTTATCATTATGAAAATATCCATAAACAACAAGTTTGAAATCATAACGTTTCAAATTCAACTAGATACATTCTCAGGAACCCACACGTGAAAGATAAGAAGTACAAGAAGGAAGAGAATATGTACAGGAAAGTGCAAGTGTGAATGTTTGATTATAACTGCTTAAGATCAGTGTTGCGAGATGGATAATTGGAAAATAACTATTTCATTTTGGATAAGTTGCTATCTTGTAGTATAGGTTTGTGTTCTTTGCTGTTTGTGTTTTTCACTAAAGATTCTTGAAAGAGAAGCCATGTTTTATTTGTTACCCTATATGTATTAATGACGGTATTGTTTTGTTATGATAAAGTAAGATTGTTTAACAATGATGTCCACATGTGAATCTGACCGATGGACGATGCGGGATGAGGCAAATACTATGATTGGACATTTTGATAACTCTAATGTATTATTTGATTCTGGTTCTAAGGTTTCTTTTGATCCCATCAATATATTTTTTATCACAATCACAAGAAATGTTATAACCTCCTGAAACGTCCAAATGATCTGTGTTATAACCTTGGCCATTGTGTAACTTCATATTGAATGAAGATACGAATATTTTATTCCTCATAAAGTGTGAAAAAAGATCGTTAAACAAGTCTAAAAGTTATTGCACTGGTCACATAGATTGTTCAGGAGAAAATGGAATTTCTTGCTAGTCTGGTAATATAGTATATATTGGTATGGCCTAGAGAAAGTTTAAATCCATAATCAAAGAACAAATAAGAGGTGCAAAAATTTTCAAGCTTGTTTCAGGCTTATCTAAAAACTTATTCGACTACAATCATAGTATAACCTCATACCGCATCATTCCTAGATCTGACCCATATATAGACAGGACCGTTAAATTTGGCTTTGCCACAAGAAAATGTAAGTATGTTCTACATACTTGGAATTGTACGTACTTCCTTACCTTGGTTTTTATCAAAGCTCTCCTACATTTTCACAACTTTTTGCCTTTTCATTTTTTAAAGAAAAGTTTAAGGAGTTTTCTTTCAGTTCCAGTGATAAAGAAGAAAAATCATCAAGTTATACGTCTGTAGCAAAAATATATACATTTTCAAAAAAAAATCCTACTCAGACGCTAGTTTTGCCACTTGTCTGACAAGTAAACTTCTTTCGTAACAATCGGGAATCTAGACATGGTATATATGTTCTGAAAGTACACAACCAGAATAGTATAGATGTGGAATCCTAGCGCCAGACGACAAAGGATATAAAAGTTTGAGGGTTTAAAGGTGGAGCCGGTCGCAACAGTAATACACTACAACGTTACTACACACGGGCAGTGTAAATACAACTTCCAAATCACTATTTACAAGGTCGGACCGTGGATATATGGTTAAGGCGTCGGCCTAGTGAAAGAACCCGCGTTCGCATCCCGGCGGGGGCGACATTTCTTTTCGTTTGTTTACTTCCAAAACACATTTATTATTAATAATTGCTTTCTTGTATTTTTCGCACATTATCTTAGATTAGTGACCATGAGTTAGGCTAAGTTAGGTTAGGTCAGGTCAGATTCGGTTATGTTTGTGTGAACCTGATCTTACCTAACCCCCGCTAAACCATGGTCCCTAAAATGCAAGAAAAAATTATTAATAATGAATGTGAACAGATAGAAATGTATTTTGAAAGAAAGAAACAAAAGTGTAAAAATGCCTAACCGAACCTGACTTTACCTAACCTACCCTAAGCCATGTTCACTAATCTAAGATAATCTACGAAAAATGCAAGAAAGCAATTATTAATAATAAAAATGAACAGACAGAAATGTGTTTTGGAAGAATAAAACGAAAAAAAGTTTTTGCCCCCGCCGGGATTCGAACCCGCGTTCATTCACTCAACAAGCTGACGCTTGAACCACATACCGAAGGTCCGACTTTGTAAATGGTGATTTGGAAGTTGTATTTACATTGTACGTGTGGTACGTAACAACGCTACGAGAGGTTATAGTGGATTACTGTTGCGACCGGCTCCTCCTTTAAACCCTCATAACTTCTATAGCCTTTGCTTATGGCGCTAGAATTCCACATTTATACTATTCTGGCTGTGTGCTTTTAGAATATAATTACATATCATGTCTAGATCCCCGATTGTTAGGAATGAACGTTTACTTGTGAGTGATAATTGGCGTTTCACTGGTTTGTGTTTGATATTTTTCAATATACAGGGCTATATTTCAGTGCAAGAACTGTGTCTCTATGAAAGCATTGTTTGTATAACTTTTGAGGCACTCTGTATATAGAAACAAATAAGATTGAGACGAACATTGTCTAATTAATTAAATTCTCCTAAAGAAAATATTTGTAATGAAACTCTGTGATGGTAAAAATCAACATGGAATTGGAACTGATAATAAACACTCCTAGAAAAATTCTACAGAACAATTTAGAATGAGTTCTGGCGAGTGGTGGTAGTTGAATGTAAGATATATTTAGTAGCTAACCTGAAATCTTCTCTATTGCAGAGATCCCAGGCAGATGCATGACACACAACCTCTCGATCGTTAGGCTTCGTGATCATGGAGTTAGGTCCGTAGCATACGCTGGCCGATGGCAAACCCAAAGACTGGTAGAAATGGTCTGCTTCTTCGAACATTCGTAGTGCTGTGTAGTTCTACAAGAGAGAGATTGTGAAATAAGTACGTGAATATAAGAAAACAGATAATAGACATTTAATCACCTTTCTGTGAAAGGAAAATCAATGTTACTCTTAAAATATTGTTGTTTTTACAAGTTAAAGTAAATGTTTTGCCTCTGTTCACATTAACAAGAGCTGCTAAGTGTTGACAAGAAAAAGAAGCAAAGGTGTAGCCACTGCTTTTGCATAGATAATAGAAAATATAAACTATTTGTGGAATACAGTTGATACTTTGCTGTTTTGTTGTGCTTCTCCAGCTTTGTGTTATTCTTTTCTTTGTTGTGATGCTTTTGAAGTTCTTTGGATGAAGATCAGGAGTATTTCTCTTTCCTTTTCTTAAAAGTAGTCTTATTTCATTTATTAGTACACATTTTCCTCCTGAGATGTGCCAGTCTGACTCAAAAATATGTTGAATCTAATATTTTATTGATCTATCAAAGACATTTGATAACGTAGACCACACCATTAAATAATCTACAGTTATATCATCGGCTGAGAATTATAAGGTTATATCTAACATTAAAATCCTATGTAGTTAGAACCTTAAAATTCTCAGCTGACAATATGGCATTAGAGGAAATGCACTGGCTTCATACTTAACTAAAGAATAGGTATCAAAGTGTCCCAAGTGAAGAAAAATGTAGGCAATGAAATCCACAATTATCATCATCAAACATATTAGTGACAAAAGGAATTCCTCAAGGGTCAATTCTCGGACCTCTCCTGTTTGCTATTTATATTAAAGATCTACCTAATTACATTCTCCGTATGGATAGTGTCTTGTACACAGCCGATATAAATGTAATCATAATTGGATACACAATTGAAGTTGTAATAAGAAACCTCGCAATTACGACAAACAAAATCAATAAATGACTAAACAAACGTTGAACGTAGATAAAAAGTATATTGTCAACTTCCATTTCGCTGGTCAACATAAATTGCTTACCCAGGTCATTGTTGATTCAATTCCAGTAAACTGCTCATAACCCACTAAACTGTTAGGTGTAACAATAAATTACACTCTAACCTAGGATGATCATATAACAAGTCCAGTAAATTGTCCCCTCTTTATTATGCCGTTTAAAAAAATACTGTAATAAACCTACACTTACAAATAATATACCACTAAAAATTCTATTTCTTGCGTAATGTGTGGATATTATAGTAATTCTCTTACTCACCAGACACGAGCTTATCTGGTTAAACAACTTATAGCCAAGTCTTTGGCATTTTTAGCTTTTGTTAATTCGTTTGTATTAACATTCTGTAATACTGTAAAACGTGAATTTTATTCGAACTCAAATAGACTATAAGTTTTCAATTCTTAACACGACTATTACAATTTTGTTATGTCTGATGCGCTAAGAGACATTATGATACATTAGCAGCCCGTGCGTAACCAGGCGCTTCAAAGCTGCTGGTTAGCGGCTCCCAAAAATTTGTGAAACACTCTTCTTTCGAATGCCTATAATGAAACAATTTCAAGTTTCATAGCGCTTACTTCATGAACTGTCGATGGCAACTCTTTTGGTGAAACTAAAGATATCCTTGCTTCGAATCTAGTTTCAAGAAACCACATCAAACCAGCCTTCGTTTTTGACAAACTGGCAACACTGTTTTAGCAGCACTAGGCGTTTCACTTCATAGCAGGAAGGACAACATGAACTGTGCTGGAAAATAACTGGTGAGTTATTTTCTCCATTCCCTTATTTTACATTTAGTTATTTCCACAACATGTTGTTCCTCGAGAATGGACTCTAAGGGAATCCGAAAGCTAGGCTTTCTTTCACCAAGAGTAGTGTTACTAATTTAGAGAATTTTCCACTAAAACGTATTATTTTTCAATACTCGCTTAGCTACCAAAAGTTTTCACTTTTCTATAGTGTGCATAGGATCTACCTTTTGGGCATGCTTTGGCGACAAATACACCTATTTTTAACATTGATGAGATAGGCTTTTAGATTGCTGTTAAACTATTTTCAAATGATTATTGTTGTCAACACTGCCCAAGAGAGTTCGCAAGGTAAGCGTTACAATAAAATCATGACCCATCCTCGTGAAATAATTTGACTTGAAGTTCAAGTTTGCCGACACCGAGGTGAAAGACTGAACTGTCCTCCTGGGGTAAATAAAACTTATTCTTGGGGCAATTAGTAGTTGCCCCAGGGTATCATAAACTGGGCGTAATCTCAAAATAGAGCCGGCGTCTTATTTCTAGGTACTTTCGCAGCATTCGTTAGGTGTCATGCTAATAACAAGTATTATCATGGGGAAAGGAAACACATGGGTGAACTGTGCATGAACTAATATTTAATAGTTACTTGGAAAATATATGAATATGGCACGAAGCAAGACTTCTAATTATTATATACTAATTCACTGAACACATCACAATAGTAATAATATAAATAAATACATAACCAAATACATGCAGAATGGAATACAACTGACTTTGCTTATTGAATGATGAATGCAGAGCAAAGTTGAGATAGAAAAGAGTTCTTGTGTAGTAACGAAGTCCAGAATTATTGGCTGGTTGAATAATTTAGATGTTCAGAGCTGAGTCTGTTCACTTGGCGATTAGATGTTGCTTCGATGAAATAGACGGATAAACATCGCATGTCACAATCGAGTCGGGTAACAGGTTATATACCAAAACTCACTATATGTTAACTTATAGAACTATAATCAGAGCCAATAGAAACACTTAATGCAATCTCCAATTGGAGAAAAGTAGTCCATATTTCTGGCCAATTAGGCGGAGTTGTCCTTTGGAATCATTACCTAATTTCTTGTACTCTGCTCTTGCTGACAGAATCGATCTTTGAATAGTCCAAAGTTCAGGAGACAGCTTTCTCGATGAAATCTGATATTTTAATGAATATACTCATTCCAATCTCTTAGTTCTTTAATAAAGCAGAAAAGTATCTAATTACATATTACTAGAATTACATGCACCTGTTGTACTCGCATTCCATTCCAATGAGATTAAAACATGAATATTCTTAACTTAAATCTAATTTTGTTTTGCTTTCTCACTTCATGCTTTTGATACAAAAATATACATTCTTTATTTACAATTAATTTACAAGTAAATAAAATCCTAATTAATATATACACACTACATGACACAACAGTTTACCAACATCCAAACGGTTAACAGATAGAATCCGCAATTCAAAATTCCACAGAGCTGAATGATTTTTTTTTTCTTTTTGACACATTACCAGACATGAGTCGGTTCAAGTAAGTAAAATTTGGTGAATTATCCATCTTCACAGAAGTCGCTGGCATATAATCGACTAAATATAATATCCATTCAATTTAGCGTTTAATGTTTCTAAATATATTTCAAATTGTTTGCAATGTTTACTTGCAAATAGTTTTGGAGTTTCTTTTTCTTAAACATACCTGGTTGACTAGTTCACCTGTCACATCAACGGCCGTTGCATTTGGATACGGGCTGACAAGATCAAATATATTCCCCCACGTTTGGGCCCACATGTTTCCTGAAACATAAATAAAAAACAATGTTAGTAGAAAATGGTATTACATGAACAACGTACAAAAGTAGATGACATCTTCTTCCTCTTGGTCAATTCGTGCAGTGTTTAAGAGAAGATTAGAATATCAATACTAAGCTGCTTAAAATGAATTGTTCAATCTACCATCTCATCTCGAATACACATTTCTGTGAATCGCGTTAGAAAACACAAATCGTACACCAAAATTAAAAATGATGACTGGCTTTCATTCATAAGGCATGTTCGTGAGAAAAAAAACGAGAAGAAAGTTAGAGAGGGTTGTGTTCTGTCACTCAGGCTTGCACATTACGTTTGCTGTTTCCCATATTTCTGTGAACATGCCTTATCGGTGAAAGCTAGATTCCTTTTATTCCCTTTGTTAGTTATTTTTACCACATTTTCTATCTTTCTCTCTCTCTCTCTCTTTCTCTCTCTCTCTCTCTCTATATATATATATATATATATATATGACCGCCCCGCTGGGCTAGTGGTTACCGTCGCTGACTGCTAATCGTGGGGTCCCGGGTTCGATTCCCGGCTCTGCCAGGGGATATTTTCCGATGCGGGAGTGTCTAGAACGATGTCCACTCAGCATCGTGATGCAATTAGGAAGCTGTCGTGAATAAAATACAGTGCCGATCACAATTGAGAGCTTCGGGTTTCCCCCTCCCAACACGTCTGGTCAGCGTGGGAGCAGTAGACCAACTCCTCCCTCCGGAAGAAGTCTCATCCAGTAGTGGATTGAATATGGCTGTGGATTACATATAATATACTTACATTATAGAATACCAAGACAGGCGTACAGGAACTTCACAAACACAACAGATAAGCGGCAACGTTTCGCAGAAGCGTTTTCACATGGTAGGAGAGAAAAAGGACAGAGCGGACTGGTGCGGGACTTCTGCTAAGACGCCATGTTGCCAACAGAACATATATATCGTTCTCTGTCTAAGAAGTAAGTTATCTGTGTTTTCTCTCACTATAGTCGGGAAACTTTATTGTCACGCCTTCTTTAATTTGATTCATATTTTTATTCATTCCATATATATTAAAGGTTATTTGGTGATATAGGTTGTTTGGTGATAATTCTTACGAGACCTGTCACCGAAAAGTCCATTCCCTTTCGAAGCTACCACGAGGTCTATGTATTAGCATTTTAACCTTCATGGCATGCTTCCTATTTACAGTCCACTATCTGTTCTCTGTAACAAAGATCAATCATTGGCAGAAATCTAAGAGAAACTCTTTTGTAATTTACGGGCATGTTAATATTAAGTAAAACCCATGGGAAGTGCTTTAATTTTTATTTTCTGTATGCCATTCTGTGTACAAGGATCTGTAATATTATTTCAAGGAAAGAACTCCGTCAGTGTTTTAGCACAAACCTTCTGGTGTTTCAGTCAATTTTAAGCCTGTGAGCCTTATCTAAAACTATGAAAAACAGATGAATCCTCTCTAGGACTATCAGAAGTGAACGTCACATCTTCACACAAGCATGATGATGCCTGGATGTGTATGGAATGTAGATTCTGATATTTACAAGATGTTAAAAGCAAGACAGACAGGTGCAAGCTGAATTCAGCACAGCTTCTTCATGCAACCATTTCATGAAAATTGTCCTTTACAGGACATTGGGGAGCTATTCCAGGGGTCATTTATTGCCATTGTGAAAAGACTGGGGGCGCAATGCCCCTCCCGGACTGGCCCATATAAAAAAAATAAATAAAATAAAAAGCAATGTCTCCCCATAAATCCACCCATGCTAATGAATCAGAGCGATAACATTTGTTTCATGTACATTTGGTTAGGGAAAGTTATGGTTAAGAATTCGTAATGTCACCAAATTACCTAGCCACTATCACCAACCTTCCCCTCTTAGTAAACCAGTGGAAAATATTGCCTAGAACGACGGTTCCAATATATAAATATAGCTTAACAAAAATATTTTGTTATTTTTCTTATAATAAATTCATTTAATATAAAAATATCACCAAATTACCTTCCCTCACCCTAAGAATAAATTAATAGAACTTATTCATTTAGTAACAAATTCAAAGCGATTTCAGATAGAGGAAAGAGGACACTTACCAAGCAAATGTGCTGGAATTAGATCATCATCGCCAACAACTTCTTTGCCATAACGTGCTACTAGTTTCTCTCTTACGTATCTATGAATCGTAAAGTAAAAATCTCGAATTTCTACCCACAATTTATTAATGTCTTCCTGAAATGTTGGTGACTCATAACTGTATCGCCACATTTCACCTAGATCACCAAACCCTGAAAGAAAACAAAGAAGTTGGTGGAGAATAAAATATTGTGAAATCGTTCAAAATATTATCGTAGATTTTTTTTTTCTTTAAGATTTCCAGTAGAAGCCAGAACGTTCGGATTAACTTAAGAAGTCTAAGACAAAAATAGAAAGTAGTGCATGAAAATTCCGTTTAAAACAACAAAGCACGTTGTGACAGTCCGTGATACCACTCTAGTGAAAGGTTGCTCTTTATTTCTTTGGTTCTTTGTTCGAACGGTACAGCAGAGCTCCAAAGAGGGCGCTCGCCGCTTCATATATGAATCAGTTGTATTTGTTGAACAAGTATAATGGAATGTGTGTGCGTACAGGAAATCATTATATAAAGGTTGTTTAAGAAGAGAAGAAGACACTTTAGATATATTGCTATAAACAAGAAAGACATTATTAAAGTAGCAGTCAACAGATGAAGACGTAGTAATGATCTGTACAGTGATGTAACTTCAGTTTAGATCACACAATATACCTATTTGGTCTCAACCACAATGGGTAGTTTTTATTAATATCCATATTGCTTTTCAGGATTGCAGATGTTCTTGTGGGAGTAATTCTCTTTCGCCGAAGATAACTCTCCCAATACGGAAACCTCTCCCATGGATGATAAATGTTTGGGGCCAAGAGTCGTCTCTTTCGACGGCATACACGGAGATCTCCCACCAATAGCAGACTGAAGGAGCTCCCGGTAAGGTTGATCTCTCTCTCGTAGGAGATATCTTATTAGGTAGAGCAGTTCGTCCCTCACAGACACAATATTAGAAAGCCCAGGAAGCTGATTTAATATACAAGATCTCTTTCGTTAGAAATCATGCACATCGTACAGTACATAAGGTGGCGGTTTATGAACATAAGGTGCTGATATTGGGGATCACGGTCTCGATTAAAATTAATATTTTATTTATTACGAAAATCGTCATTAACCATCTTGGGAAACTACAATTTGTTGCCAAGGATCGTCTCGGAAAGAGACGGGTGTAGTAGAGCGATCATATACTTTTCTGGATACGAGCTAGGTTCAGAAATAGACCGCCATAACATCTATTTCCCATTTAAAATACATCACCCTAATACAAGGGTTATATTTAATACGAATCTTTTACACACACACAAAGAACGTAAGTGGATGCTTTTGACTGTAACCTGGTCGGGAACATGTCTTAACTTGTTTGTGACACTATCATTTAGTTTTCAGCTCTTTAATGCATCAGACGTAATCAGGGATTCTGCCATAATTTTCAGTTTGGGGAGGGCGCACAGCCAAAATTGGAGTGGTCTAGGTAGAGTTTTGCTGAATTTCTTATCGATTTTTAACCGTAAAATTTTAAAATTGGTGGTGGTGGTGGGGGTGCTCGAGAATTTGAATGGGTGACGAAAAACTTATACAGATCGATGATGACGTAAATAAAACTGAGCACCGACAGTATTTTTAAACGATGGATCGTCAAGCTCGTCTCCCAATCTTTTGAAAGTAATGCTTGAATGTCAACGGAGACTAGTGTTGCCACGAGACGAGACGAGACGAGACAGACCTTTAGTAATACAAAGTATACATCTTTTCGAGACGAGACACTTTCTGAACAAGATATTTTCGAGGCAAGATAGCCTAAATCTCGTCTGGATCTAGGCAACACTAGCAACGGAGACCAGGGTTCGATTTATGTAATTTCTAGAGATTGTGGAGAGATTTCTTAGACCAGCAGAATACCATCCCAGAATCGAGGAATTATTTCGGAAAACAAAGCCTGGACCAATTTTACGGAAAGAGGGAGGCGAGGAGCCTGTTGAACAATCGTTTAATACATATTTTTAATGTGAAAACTGAAGATCTTGGGTTACAATAAATTGTTAATCAGCTTATGACAAAATGGATTTTACTTTAAACATGATCCTCGCGTGGATGTAAATCCAGCGGATATGTAGTAGAGATGGCCAAACGGATCCGGATCTGGCCATCTCTAATATATAGGAGAAAGTCTGAGAAAACGGTGAGGTGTAGATTTAATTGACTACAGTGTGTATAGTAAGCAACTACCCAGAATGCCTTTGGTTCAAATGAAACTTTCGTCCTCTTACTACACAGAGATATTAAATATTTCAGTGCTGTTTCTGTTCGACTTGGAACAGAAACATTAACAACCCTATACTCTCTGTTTATGAGTGCAGAAGCTATGAGAACAGTCATAAGAATAGAATGCCTCTTTCGATCGCAATATAAAACAGTTTTCAATTGTTTCAGAAAATATCTACTCAGAATCTCTATACAAATAGCGCCCCCACCCCTTTGCCTAACAGCTTGCCTTCCCATTTAGTCCAATTGCCTAAGTTTTCAACCTGATCAACCCCAACAGTCACCGAATGTTGAGAGCAAACATTCACACGCGTATGCATTTTGGGGATGGTGTTCCACACCTGCTGCACCTGGACGATCAGATCAGTAAGGTTCTTTGTTTGGTTGCAAATAAGCCCGGGGGTTGGCGTTCAATTATGTCGAAGACATTCTTGATGGGCAAAATATCTAGTGATTCACATTTCGAACAAAATGTTAGGTTGCAGCAGCTGGGGTATGCGTACGAGCGTTATCGTGTTGATAATACTTCACCTAATACCGTTCTGGCAACACAAAGAGCTCAAGCACCATTCTGATGTACGTTTTAACCGTCATAGTGTTCGAGATAACAACAGGGTGGTTTGGGCACCTATATACGAAACAACTAGAGCCTATACGAAAGCCCTTCCCATATAATTGAGCGATGCTTGAGGTTCGTTAGATATGTGTACAACGGATCAGCAGGCCACCTCCTGACTCATACTAAGGCAAAAACGACTCTCATCTGTAAAGAGATCCATTGTGCCTTCATTAAGACTCTCATATGATGTCACTGAAGACGTATTAGACAAAAGACGGTTCGCGTAGAGACGAATGTCAAGTACAATTCAGGAAGTAATGCTTGGGCTTACGCCTGCCAAAATTGCAGCTGTAGACGCCATCCGATCGCTACGACCATCCTACGACTGTGTCGATCTTCTCTTGCACCAATGGACCGCAAACGCCCGGACCCCTCTCTTCTGCTAGCAGTTCCTGTCCCTACCATCGCTGCAAGCAGCTGTACACGGTAGAGACATCTAGACACATTACTGCCACGATCTCACCAAAGGTGAATCCACCCTCTCGTTTAAATTGGATTAATTGTCCACATGCACGTCCATGTTAGTTTCCAATGGCAGTCTGTATAGTGGCATACGTTACTGTAGCTTCTCACGTGACACAAACACTAACGAACAACTCCGACGTGTTTACTGGAACAGTTCATCCCACACGTAAAGTATCATTGTGCGTACATCTTGGCAACGATGAGCGAACAGTGCTTTCTAAAGCAAGGCAATATTTTTAAGAAAACAACTTAAAGCGATGTCTTGTTTTATTATATTTCCTGCTGTTGATTTTACTTAACGACAAATATGGGTTAGTAGATGATGTATTGAAGATGAATGTAAGTAAAGCAAATATGGTAAATATTTCAGGGGAAAAGGAATTGATCTACTTAATAAAGGTTTTGTACCACGATGCAAAGGTATCTTAATTGTGTAGTGTGTTGTTCTTGTACATGTCGTTGTGTACGTTTGCTATTCATTAGAATGATGAGCAGACTTGTAAATTCACTTATTGTTCTTTTTGTTACGTACAAGTGGTATTACGTATGACATTTTCTGCTAAGAACGTTTGCGATTTTCAGAGAGAATAATAGCAGATAGCCTACGTTCGGTGCATCTATGGATACTTCCTAGATCTGCACTTGACTGATTTCTGACTATTACCATCTTGTGAGTTGTAACTTGTGATACATCATGTAGAGTAATATACTGTACAAGTTTCATTCACCTAACATATTGTTGGTGCTGGGATTTCATTTTCCGACAGTGTATTTCAAACTTAAGGTTCGATTTTCTCGATGCATATTTTTTTTTCTAAGTTTCTTTTACTTCGCTTAACGAAAGCTTTGTACTGTGAAAGTTTGCAGCCTCTGTTTTCAACTTCTTGCAAAACAAACAAAGAAAACTATGTAAAACGCTTTCTACAGTATGCGGCAAAACAAACCGTGCTGAAATGTGTGCATGTCTGACGAGCATACGCGTTCTGACGCCTTCTGTAGTGTTGTGTTTAGAGTAGCTTAGAGTGCAGTTGGCGTGGCGATAATTGTTCTCAGAACGGAGGAGAAGGTGTTTATCATGGAGCATTATTTCCGGTCGTACGGTGTGGGGCATCACAATGGCATTCCTGTACCCTTCCCACTGCCCCAGGTCTCACGGCCCCCGATGCCTACATATGGGGCATGCTGAAAGAATCCGTTTTCCGATCTATTGACCCGCCTATAAGTGTTCCCGAATTACAGGAGAAGATTTCATTTTGTTGCAGCAGCGTATGGTCATCAACATGTTCAACAATATGCAGGATCGTTCTGAACTCTGCGTGAGACGTGAGGGTGGACACTTTGAACACTTGTTGTACCGATGCAATTAGATCTGTTACTGTAGTCACCTCGGATCTATTATTGCCAAATCTTGATTTCGTAGCATGGTTGTAATTTCAGTACTGTTTCTTTCGCCTCATACTGTATAATTAAACAACCTGTATAATGAATAATTAATTAATAATATAATAATAATTAATTAATAACGCATTTCTTACCATTAGCGTTCGCGAGTTCGTTGCCCAAGTCTACATATGTTTTATAGTCCTCTCGTATGGGTTTCCCCGCAGCATCTCTCCATTTCTGCCAAATGTATTTTAGTTCCTCCGCGTCTCTGGAAGTCGTCAATCTGCCTTCTAAATCTGCAAAGTCATTATTAATTAATTATTAAGACTTTGAAATGAAAAGAGGGAAAAACAATACAAAGAGGTGTAAGAAATAATAACGAACATAAAATCTTAGACACTTGTATAATCAAGTTGCTATATGTTGCTACGGCGAGTTATTTTACATAATTCACGGAATTAGGTTAGAAAAGTCAGATTAGATTTTTCTTTTCTTTTTTTCGTTATACGCACTTTCAACATTTCACGCACTCCAACAAAATAAGTTAAGTAAAGTTCTGATGTCACTTTCATGAATTTTATGACGCCGTCAGTCTGTCTTTTCTATTTTTATACATTTCTACTTTTCTAACAAGACTTCTGAGCATCATGCCTGCTAATTAGTTATAAATAATCTTCGTATTTTAACAGCTTAGCTACAGGTTTTGGTGTCAACGAAATTCTCCATGTCTGTTACACATTTTTCATAAAACATTAAATTAGCTTGTAATTGTGTGTCCGAAAAGCACAAAAAGGTAGCCTCATATCTGACTTAATCCATGACAATTACCAATTAAAACTAAGAATTTATTTCGTTTACTATTCTTCTCGCTTCAATCTGTCAATCAAAATATTCCATTTATATTTAAAATACAATTTCAGAAGCACCAAATTAATAGTGTATGAAGTATGATGAGGGTTGTGATGGTTGTAAAATGACCTGTTGAAATAAATGTACAGAATGTGTTTTCTCTATGCTCTGTGAATGCAATGTGGGATTTCACAAGAAAAAAAAATCCCACAGCTCAAAAACTTCCCTTCGTCTGGACAATACGCAAAACAGGAATTCCTGTTTCGGCTACTTTTGATAACGTAGGAATTGTGATAAATATTGTTTGGAGACCAGTATGCGAAACAGAAAGTATACTATTATGACGCTCACAAGGTGGGACTTGGAAATACCTGGAATATATTATAATTGCCGGCGCAATCGGGACTGGAACCCGCGCCACATCCCAGTACTTTTCCGAAGTAAGTGATATTAATTACTGCTGAAAACAAAATATATATTACGTTGTATTTTTTTTTTATTTCTGGACGAAAATTATTAATAACATCTTACCTGGATCAAGTGCCCAGCCTTCTGTTGCCAAATCGCATTCTTGTTTATTGTATGGACATATTTTCGCTTTGCTATAAACACCAGTCATTTTGGCTTGTATATCTTCCCACTGTTAAGAAAAAAAAAATCGAAAATAAGGAATGCTGATAACAGAAGAAAAATATAGAATATTTGAAGAAAAAACCGAGTTCAAAATTTGAATTCAATAAATAACTAAAAAAAAGGTGTCAATATAACACTGCAATTGATTATGAACTTATTGTTAGATTGAAATAATGTACAGAGTGGCAACGAAATATAGCGTGAAACTTCGCAAGTTAGGTAGATACCATAAAATATGTTTGCAAAAATTCAAAACCGCGATTCAAGTCAGATAGGCAGGTCTATTGCCTTAGTGGAGTTAGAAATAGCGATGCCACGACAGGCTCCGGAGACGATAACAAAAGTACACTATGTGATGCGAGACATCGTTGTAGCCGTCGCGTCGGCCGGTCGTGTTGTTTGGCTTTTTAAAAACGATGGAAAGGACGGTAAAGTTTAACTTTGCCCCCATAGAAAAATTTCGAGATCCGGCAATGCTAAAAAATACTATGGTATCATCCTTTTCCACTTCCAACTCCCGTTCTATACTCTTTTTTTTCTTCAGTGTTCGTAATTTCTGTAAACAAACTTTTGTTAAAAGAAAATAAAGTTTTGTTTGGGCTCTATTCTAATATTTTTTTTTGGCAACAAGAAACAAGCAGGTTTTTTTTTTTTTGTGCATATACGAAAGTTTGTTTATAACACATACTGTGATACACCAGGGAACGGTGGAACTGAGTCATCGGAACAGTGAACGAATTGTACTGGAGCTGGGGAAATGTCGGTTCCTCCATTCCATACAGCCTGCGGTGAAGCCTTCGCGATTAATTACTGCCGCGAGAATGTCTAATTTTCGAGTCTAGACAACATTTTTACAAGATGGAGCGAGACAATCTCAAGTCGTCTCGTCGGAAATACTGATTTTTGAAGAATTAACACATTTTAGAAGACGACTCTGATGAAAACAGAATGTAAAATTGATAAATGGTTACCTGTTGCAGTTTCTCTGGTTCCAAAGCACCATCGCCCAATACTGAAAGGAAGAACATTTGCCTTGTGATACTTCCGTCCGTGAAGTTTTGCCAGTCGGATCTGTTGAAGTGCTGTTCCCATTCCTCTTTTTCAAACTTTGCGTTCTCCAAATTTTGTTGCGTCTAGATCAATGATTTACAATAAAAAAAATGTTTATTAGAATTCAAGAAATCAACAACAATATTGTCAGACGAATAGAAAATAAATTTTACAGAATATTAGGTATCAAAAATGGTCGTAAAATTTACAAAAAGAAGCGAATATGCAGGACGAAACTAAGACCGTCTTTTCATGCACACGGTCGTCGCATGATCTGCGTGCGATTTGGCTAAGTAGCGAATAGAAATACATGCGTCCGTATTTCTATAGGCTACTCATTCAAATCGTAAGCGAAACACGCACCGAGCGCGTACATGAAAACGTGGCCTAACGTATCAAGTTTGTATACAACGACACCAAGCGTTCACTGGCGTAAAATCAATGTCAAAGGGAGGAGAATAATTTTACTCTGTTACGGTTACTTTCTTTTCCCACCAGAGCGCGTTTGTTCTTAATTAATGACTGTTGATTCCTCTGCATTAGGTTTTAATTAGATAAAATAATCATAAATAAAACATTCCTAGACAGCAAATTCTCATTCTCTCAAGTTTTCAAGCCACCTGTTGTCTGTTCAGTTGAACTTAAAATGCTAGCAAATTATGTGTAATTATGCACGCTTTTAATTGATTACAAAGCGAAACGTCAAGTATTAGATACTCAGATCGCACTGCGTGCTTTTCTCGGTTTTTTTAAATTAAATAGTAAGAATCATTGCATTATTTCATTTCTTCTAGTTCGTCTGGACTAACACCAAGTGGCAGGAAAGATATATTGAGATTGGGATCCTCCATCTATATTTACTTTATCTATGACACGTATATCAACTCGTGGATTAAGTTAACTTGGAAGATACAATGTTTTTGTATAACTGGACCTAATTTGTAAATAACCATCAAGATAACAACCTATAAACAAAATAGGGCAATAAGGAATAGAATAATTTGACTTCACCCACCGCTAGATTAAAATCCTCCTGATTTGACAGCTTTGATGTGTGATTTGCATACTTGTGCGATATTTTAAAAATGCAAAGGGACTTAAGCAGCTCTCTTATTTCTTATCGCTGTGCACAAGAATAACCACGTGGCAATCGTCTCTGGAGTCTCTTTCATAGAAAACTAAAACTAAAGCAAGCGACTTTTATTTCCAGTGATTATCAAGTAGAAGTTTGACACAAATAACACTTTCATGTACGAAAACAGAAAAATATGCAACGTATTTTCATCATAAAACATTTACCATGTCCCTGGTAGGTATAGTTTGTTGTTCTCCTGTGACAGCATCCATGAAGAAATTGTTATTTTTAATTTATACTAGGTAATATGCCCGCTAGCTGTTGTGATACAAATTTGTCAGGCTTCCCATGAAATATGGACACCACGTTAACATGTTGGGACTAGTACTTCCATTACGTGCTGTTCTGTGCACTCTGCCATCCTTCATATACATCATCTAAGTCTAATTTGATGTTGCCCTTGATGTACCGTAATGGTCTTTCTCGAATTACTTGAAATCATGTCGCATGATCTTCACTTAGCGGCAATATCCACCAGACTGAAGCATAGGACAAAACACTGTAACCATAGGCTCAAATCACACAGCACAGTTCAGAATTGACTAACGACAAACGCTCTCCTGGCTCATGTTCTGAAAACTTCAGAATGCTTTGAAGTTCTGGATGCTCGAGAGAGTTTCGCGAATAATCTGGAAACTTCTTAAATGTTCAAGAAACTGTTGAAATTTTCGCCAAAAGGTGCCAATGCTCTAGAATATTTTAGATATTTCAAAAATTGTTTCTTCGAGCATCTGTTCGGGGATTTTTTTTTTTTTTAGGTTGGAAAGTGTCGGAATAGGAAAACTACATGTGAAAGTTGCTCTTCTTGCGGAATATTTTTCAGGACGACATTGGGTTACGATAGTTCCTTTTCTAGTTATTTTCCAGACAAAAAATCAGATTATATAATGGATTTTTAGTGAAATCAAAGTCATTTAGAGATGGAATGCACGAAACCCCGATCTAAATCTACGGTGAGCATAGTTTCTCAGTCAAAATTTGGCGTAGGTATTATCGGTATCTAATGAATTCTCCCCGATTATTTGCGGTTGGTTTGAGGATCAAATCAAGAAAAAGTTTTTATTCAGACCTTAAGTTAGCTTAAAAGTTTAATTTCGAGGTGAATCAGCGGTGCTAATATCTGTCGTACCAAAAGCACTCACGACAAAGAAAAAAAAAACTACCCTCTTCGTATCGACTCGTTGTAATAACTTAATTATTTAAGACATTATTATTAGTTGATCACTTATCTTTAACATTAAAATAAGCTCGTCCGGTTATATTCTTGGAAACCACGCCCCAAAACCCACATATGCGGTATCATATGAAAGGTTATGATGTGAGAGTTTCACATAAACTTGTCTCGATCAGTTGAACTATTAAAGCTGCAGGAGCGAAAAAAGGAAGAGAAAGATGTGATTTTAATAGTCTCAACATCAACAATAAATATCGATTGTGGAACTGAATTTTAAAAGACACATATATGCTTTTCTCTTACATTGTTAGTTCATGTCTTGCATTGTTTGATCAGTGGTATATCTGGTAATGAAATATAGAGCGGTTGTAGACCGCTGAGCGTTGCTATTTATTAATTAATTAATTATGAACACTCAGGAGCAATACAACGAAGCAAATTAAAAATTTATTTCAAATGTCCTTATCAAATTAAATTAAATCGCTAGTAATATTCTTTTCGGACACAACATTGAAATTCCGAACGTATGATCACCGTTTGTAAATCTTGAGACGAAAAGTTACACGAGCTACTACACAAAGATTAATCTGGCTTAAGAGAAGGTGCGCTTTACTTGTAATTGGGGATGATTACCCCTTATGAACGGTCTGACACCCCCCATACAACCCTGACTTTGCTTCGTGCGAATGTTTTGTTCTGTCACCTGAAATTGGAAATGCGAGGTAAGAGGTTTGGAGTTGTTGTGATGAAGACGGAGGGAGTTATGCAGATTACGTCAGAGGGCAAGTTCGCGCATTCCATCATTAGTGTACCAGTTGGACCAAGTGCATTCAACTCAAAGGGGATTACTTTGAGCCGAGACCATGTTCATCTGGCTGGGCCTTGGATAATTCTCACTCTTTATTGGTCAACCCTCGTATAAAGGAAATAAAATAGAAACAAAGTTATTTTCAAAGCTAACCATTGCCGCTTCTGTTTCATCAGTGATGTTTGTCTCGTAGTTCCATTCGGCCAACGAAGCTGCTCGACAATTTTGAGATGCAAGACTTTCGTACTCTCCCTTCAAAAATGCTGCAAGCTCTTCTTCCGTTTCTTTCTCTAAAACGACAATATGAATATTTACAGGATTAGTTTTTTTAATGGCATTAGTTGTGATGTAAAATACAAAGTTTATGTTTTATTTCTAAAAGTGAAACTAGTCATCAAACTACCATGAAACATTTTCTGCATAATAGACATTTTCCACATATTTAAAATAATTTCTTACCTTAACTAAGGAATTGTTTTTCTAGATTATATACACCACATTTAAAAAAAATACACACATTATAAGTTTATTATTGGATTTCAAACATGTCTTTATGTATTCTAGAAAAAAAAGTCTATATTCCTGACATTGGAAATATTCTTAAGTTCCATTTTATAAAGTATGTGTATTCTTACAAGGAGATTATATAAGGATATTTCCAAAATATACGAAAATAGTTATAATAGATATACAAAACTATTTTTGTAAAATTTATAAAGTTGTTTTAAAAAAATATATGTTTCAGAAACATCTTTAAAAGTTTCTAGAGTATATTTGGGAAATATGGTGTGTATGGCTCCAAAAATACTTCCGAAAATAATTTTAAAATATTTCCCTAATGGATACGAGATATAACCTATATTTGCAACGATTGGAAAATGTTTTATCTTGTGTGATTGTTTACGTCATTTAATTTTTACTCAGCGTGTGCGCTGTAAAAAAAATGAAATTAGTTATAAAAACATGTCCTTTGTTTTCTTTTGAAAAACAGAAAAATGTTTTATTTGAAAACCCAGTTTGCGATTTTCCATCAAACTTTAATTTTAGCCTAAATTCCACATTTTTACTTAAATCGTTTACTTAAAACTTTCCTCAAAATTTCGTATTAATGTCTATTTACTTTGCTCTGTTCTTTGGTTTTCGAAATGTGTCAAAATTTGAGTACACTAATTGCGGATTTCTTCTATCTCCTCTTTAGTGCTGTGCGGTTTCCGGTTCTGTTCTTCCTTATTTCTTTTCTGGTGTACCAATTCCTCTTAGGCCTATTCTGTCATCGTCCATTTGAATAACCTAGTGATTTTCATTTCCCGTTGTCCTACACCAGCTTTTATCTCGTGGATTTGCGTATGAGCTTTGATCCTTGAAATCGCTGATTTTCCAGTTTGTCAGTCTTTTCTTTTGCTTATGTCTTTTAGCATGTTGTTTATTCAGTTCAACTCTATGGGTGACTAAAGTCTTGACGCCACATCCGGTTGCATGGTTGCTATAGCAGCGGTGGAGGTCTAGTCTAAACAAACAGTAAGTTTGACAGCAAAAAGGTAGAAAATCACTTGTGGAAGGAAGGCCGGTTAATATTCCTTGAACTGTTGATTATTTCGGTGACAAGTGAAAACTGATTGAAAGAGTGGGAAATGCTTTGGATTTCAATCATGTACTTTTGCTTACGTATGACAGAGATTTGATGAACATTCAAAGGAAATTGCACGATAGTACGTATGAACAATAAGTGAGTAGCTATTTTTTTATTCCGGAAAATTATGTTTTTATGACACACATCCATGTAAGATACTATTAGCCTTTCGAAATCTTAATTTATGATATTCCTTGTATACTTATAATTTCAATTTGCACCGCTATACATAGGGTACAAGGGTTTCGTTTTAGCACTAGTATGTATCTTGCTGAGTGTGTGTTCTTAACTATAACCGAATTAGTAATTTCAGTTTAAGCTTCTTAGATATAATTACTCGTTTTTTTTTAAATCAAGAACTCATCAATCAACGATGAATTATCCTCATCATAATCATATCAACGTATTCAAAATTGCGTTCAATGGCATTGCGTGAAATTTGTTTACTTACGTAGTTGGCTCCTTCCACTTCCTTTTCTAGCTTCAGTCCTTAGGGAACAAAAGAGCAACATATGTCTCTTTCATTGTTATGACGGCAATCTGTTAAAAAACATATAACCGTAATGAATTGTTAATTAAAGAAGGAACACCATAAAGCCATTGCCAAACATTTATTTCCTTGGACTGCAAAATGGCTGATTACCATAGCGATCCACCGGATGTGACATAAGACTTTAGTCGCCCATTGGACTCATTTGTTTTAAAATCTTGTAAGTTGGTAAGTTGTTTTGTACGAGAGCCAGTTAAGTGTTGTTTCATATTTTGCGGTCTCTGATATGCGATCACAGTTGGCTTGTAACATCCTTAACATCTCTCAGTTTGTTCTCATACTTGGGGTAGTAGTTTATAGGGAAGATAGCTCTGTCTTCAGCTTCTCTTATTTTGGTTTCAAATGTTATGTTATTACTTTTTTATTTTCCTTTTGTAGCCTCTAGCTGTTAATGGTATCTCCATTTCTCTTTCTATCTCCCTACTCTTTGTTTATTGTCTTGTTTACAAACGTAACCTCTGACTCATAATCAGTGAATGTTTATGTCTATTGCGTATGCTGAGATTTAATGTAAAAAAATTCACGTCTTGTGGTTGGTTTTCCGTATGCTCTCATCTTTAGCCTTACTTCTGGGAAGTTAATCATGGTTTAGCTCAAATCAAGTGCGAACTTAATTGTTCCTGTATTCTCGTGTAAATCGTTTATGGATTGTAATTGCTCTTCCATCCTAGGAAATGTTCCTACAACATCGTCCGTGAACCTATATTCACAAAGGCTTTGTTGGTCACTGCCAATTCATCATGCACACATGGTGTCTACTAATTTTGACTTGAAATTCCCTGAGTTTTCCAGGTTTTTCATCATAAATCTTTTTTTTTTAAATTTGCTGAGTTCTTAGTATAGTGGAACATGTAAATAATACGTAATGACATTTTTTTAATCCCACCACCACTAAGTCCAAGCATTTAGTACATTACTGCTATTTCAAAAGTGAAAAAAGATCATTTCTTTAAAACGGAAAATTTTAACACATTGAAAAAATCCGGTCTGCAGTGGGAATCGAACCCATGAACCCCGCCTTGCGGGGGCAATGCTCTTACCAACTGTGGACAGGTTCATCGTATAAATTTCCCCTAGTTTCCCTCATAAATTATAGATTACCCTGAGTTTTCCATGGTGGTAGATACCCTGTGTACATTATGTAGGCATAAGGTACAGAAAGAGATGCTCTCTAGTAGCAGTGGCTTTCTTTTGAAGGAACCTCCTGTTACCAAAGTGAGTGTAATTATTATGCATTTTAATTTCTAGATCCCTCTTCATTAGGTGTTGGCGAGGTGACTCCAATGCTTTCTCCCTGCAGACTGATTTTAGCAATTCATATTTGCAATTGTAGTAACTGAAACTAGTTCTATACCCCCTTTTGCTTTCTATGGTTGGATGTAGTTTCTTTTATACCTGTGGTATGGTTTTTAGGTTTAATTCTTTTAACTCTTTTGACTCTCTACAGATATGTGCAAGAAACTATTTTGACAGCGCAAGTGGCAGTTTCATAAGATGTTAGATACTTGTCCAAATATCTTGTTTCGCTATTACTATAGGTCCCCCTGCCAGTAGATCTATCTCTGGTCGTGGTTATTTGTTAACTCGTAGTAGGAGGTGACACTTCGCCAGTTTTGCATTGTTGTTGATTGATCTGCCTCCGTGTATTTCTTTTAGTGCTTCATCATCTATAAGTTGGTTTATAAAATAGGTTAGTTTTTCCATGATTTTCATTAGGCTTGTTTTAACATAGTTTATGCTTTTGAAAGAGGTTCCATGTTCTAGTTGTAGAAACGCTTTTTTCCTCACACTGTTTTATTTTTCTGGGATAACTACTACAGCTGATTTGTCCTTGCGTTGATAATGTTGCCTTTCCTTGGTTTAAGTCTTATTGCAAGTCTCTGTTGTGGATCGGGTCTATTTGGTATTGATTTTTAAGAGTTCTTGGATTCTCTCTTGTAAAAGTTACGTTCTTCTACACAATCCCGGAATATGTCTGATTCCATGTTACCTCTCTTTATTTGTAGGTTGGGCGTTTTGTGTTTTGCGTAGTGTTCTCCAGTAATGAACGTCCAAGTTCTGTCTAAGTTGTCTCAAGACCATAGCATTCGGTCCTTGTGTGGGGCAGAATGAAAGTCTTTCCTGTAACTCTTCTATCTCAAATGCAATCAATTTTTCTTTGTCAGTTGTATATTGGGAATTCAATTTTTCTTTTTGTGAAAATTATGAAGGATGTTGGTTGCAAAACAGTTTTCGCTTTCCAAGTGGTTTTGTTTGGTTGAAATATAGTTCTTGCTTTTCAGAGTGTCGTTGGCACTTTTGTTGTTTTTATTTTGCATTGACACTTCTTATAGCTTTTTTCAATTTCCAGTCTTCTAATATCTCTCCTGGTTCGTTTGGGTAGTGATGATTGCCTGTTTCTCTGTGGTGTCCTTTATCTTTTGGGCACAGCGTTCTAATTTTTTGTCTCGTTGCTTGTGATTTCCCCTTCAGTAAGTCCAATACTGTTCTTCAAGCTTCGGTATTAACTGTCTATAGTGGTAAGTAGCTTCATCGTCGATACTTAGTCCTGCTCTTCTCAAAATAGTTGTGATGTTCTGTTCGAAGTTAGCCGGTAATTTGGTGAACTCCACCAAATTCTAGACCTATCTCATATCCCTATTCTGTTCGTGGACTTGTAGTGCTAAGCAAGGTGCCGTTTATGTAGCAGCTTGCGTAATGTTTCAAAACATTCTTTCCGGTCACCTTTTAGCCTCTAGTTTGGGACAGAGCAACCACCATAGCCCCTGCTAGTTTGCTGGGGCTTCTCGGTGCAGTCAACTTCGCCTTTCTGCTTGCTGCTTTCTCGCTGGTCATTCTCGTATTCTGAATCTCGCCCAGGGTGTCACTCGGTTCAGACTAGTCCATGGAAAGTTACCCCTTAAGTTTGTCCATTACTGTAATATTCAAGTTTTACAAGGTAAGTTTCCCAAGCAAGTTCCTGTCTTCACTTTTAGGCTTCAATATCGACACAATTTCTAGTTTTAAAATTCGATGTAATGGAATTTTTCGAAAAATATTTAACAAAGTTTTATTGTGGTCCAATATTTAGACTTGGGAGGGAGTGGGTGGTGTACGCGAAACAAATTATTGCACCGGGGCTGTTTATACCAGACATTGCAATAACAATTACAACACATATAACGCAGAGTTTGTAAATGAGGAAAATTTCCATGCAATGTTCTAGCAACATCCATAGAGCGATCGATTAAAAAAAGTAATATACCTACTCGTATTACCTCCTTTCACATTTTTCACGTTATACACACAAACTTTGTAAGGTTGCTCTAGCATTTAGTCTAGGAAACACTTAACTTTTAGGGGATACTTGCAATTCAATTCTTCGGATTACTGATGTTTTCCTTTCCATACTTGGAATTCTGTTTGACAAACACAACTCAAACCTCTTATGGCTTAGCAATTCTCCCACTATTTTTATGAGTTATCAAAAACTATTTTAAAGTCGTAGAAAACTCATTGGGTTGTATGTTAGTATTGAGACTTATAAAAAATAATTTTAAAAGGCATAGAGAGAACTTAAAGTAGACGAAATGAAGGAATATTAAAGCTTTAAATAGTTCTTACAAGTCATATTTTCAAGTGTGACATGGGTAAAGTTAATCTATAATTTTGAGCACATTTCTTTTTACTTTCCTTAATTATGACTTGTTTTACAGAGCTTCTTTTAAGACTTTGAAATTTGTTTCTTTCTTGTTTTAATAATTCGTTTATTGTTTGCGAATTGAACATGCATTTGCACGAGTACGCCTTTTCATTATGTATATAGGTACTTCATCACTTTCGCGGAACCCTTCTTTCTTATTATTATTTTTTTTAATTACTTCTCCAAAATGTTATCAAAATGTTCCGGGACTAAGTCTATATATATTGAAGAGAACATGCATGAGTTACATTTGACCAATATTTCCATCGAAATAGTCCCTTTGAGCAACGATATACCGCTCGCAGTACGTTTGCCACTGTTGGGAAGATAGCACGAAGTCGTTTCTGAAAATGTGTATAACGCCTCCTACGGTTTTCCGCTAAATCTCATCGACAGTGTCAAAATGGCGACCCTTCACGTTCAATTTTTTCTCGGAAAGAGAAAGGTTCTTGTATGGTTCTCCAAAAATACGAACAAGTCGCCTAATTTCGCCATGATCTCTCGTCATCTTTGAATTTCCTTATGACGCTCTTGAAGGGCGCATGCCACTCAATTGCTTCATTACCACAGGTCTGCAGAATGTTTTAAAACGTAGCCGTTCTATTTGCCCACTTTGATACAGAATTTGGAGCTTACTTTTAGCTTATTTCATGTTTATGAATTCCACATGTGATCACAAAAACGCAATAGAGCTCCTGGTGATCATGAAATGACGACACTCGGAATACTGACTGATGAAAGTCCATATTTATCAGCCGATGCGCGTGTATCTCCGCGCTGCACTCTGGTAGCGTTTTATGGAACTAATCTCGGAAACTTTTGACAGCATCTCGCAGAACCTTTGTTTGATGTGGAGGGTATTATTTACAATGGACAGTCTTTTGAATATTCGTAACAGAAAAAAAATTATTTCTAAATTTTATCATGAAAAAGTAAATACTTGATTTACTTAATCCTTTAGCTGATGCTGTTCTTTTGGAAGTAGGCCATCCTATGATATCTCCACTCTTTTTGTTCTCTTCTTCTAAGAACGTCTGAAGCGGTTGGAAGTACCGAAGCAGCGACTGGGCTGACATTTGCTTCTGACCAGTGATTACCTGCAAAGCCGATTCCCAAGGCTCAGAGAATCCTAGTTCCAACATTTTTCTACAAAGATAAAGAAAGGAATATTAAATGCCATATGACCCAAAAGTGTGGCGAAGGAAGATAAAATACAATTACATAGCTTACCTATCGTAGCAAAACTTGTTAAGATTTGTTTACTGTTCTGTATTAGGTGTGGAACAAAATCACACGAGTTGACTTAGGATTATTCGAAATTCAATGTCGGAGCAAGTCTAACATCGTTGTATGGCTTATTCGTACCTTCAAGAGTATGTATGTTTCGAGAGTTGGCTTGTGGTATTTAACTAATGCTTGTTAAGTGAAGAGATCTATTTCTAATATGAATAGTCTGATATACACTGTGGAATCTATGAGTAAGTTCTTTTATGAAGCATGTATGATCTTGGCATAATTTATAATGCATCAAACAATAGTAATGTCTGGGGTAGAATTAATCGAGTTCGTGTTAATGATTTCCCACCAGAAGCCTCTCCAAATGGCAAATAAGATAGTATCTACAAGTTTTGGTGGATACCAGATATATTCCGGGGAAGTAACATAATCAGAACTGCTCCCTACAAAGGCTAGTCAGCATAGAAGCGGCTTCAACCATTACCACCCTGAGGCTAAAGAAGAATGACATCGGGAAGGCTAAGACATCGTCAGAGGAAGACAACTTCGATGTTGCCTTCATTGCGAGGTTGAAGAACCGACAACCACACACCTCTTAAATTATGTTAAGAAAGGGTAAAAATGTTGGTTACACGGATTATTCTGGAAAAAAACGTTCTGAAGGTGAACTAGTTCTTCATTCGGTTCTCCGCACGGTGATTGTTTCAGAAGGCACGAAGAACAGGATTACGAAAGATGTTGAAATTGGAAGGTGAGACGTAGAAACCTTACGCAAAACAGGCGATCTTTAGATGACGATTCGCGAGACTGAGAACTACAGGATGTACAGGGTAGCGACACAAGAAGTCCAGTGGGACCGTCAAGACACCATTGGACAGAGTAATATAAACTTTCACTACTTAAAAAACTGTCAAACAATTTTGAAACATGATTATTCATGAAGAACTAACTACGTTCTTCCAGTCGTTCAAAATATAGAGTTCATGAAGGAAGGACTATTCTAAATTACAAGCACTCAACATGATATTGACAAATATCCATTCTCCGACCGAGGACGCTGATCATAAACACAAATACATTTTACGAAGGGCTACTAAAAGGTAGTTGACCGTCAAATTATACATACCGAGCGGCAGAACGTTGACTTAGCATTCAGGAGGTCCTGAGATCTATCCCGGTGGCCGACCATCCTGACTGAGGTTTTCCCAAGGTTTTTCCTCAGTAACACCAGACAGATACCTACAAAACATGATAGTACCTACAAAACAGGCCATGCTGTCTTCCTTGCACAATCCCCTCCCCCCACCTTATCCCGACCTGAGCTCGGGACAGATCTCGGGAAGAAACGACAGATAAACAAGCTTTGACGTGATGAAGAATGCCTTAAGTTTCATGGGGAATAAAAGCAAGTAAGACAGCGATGTCTAAGAAAGAAACCCGAAGAAAATGAAAACCACTGCAGCAACGCAAAAAGTACCGTCACAAGCGGTTTAGAAACAAAATGCGAAAACATTTGCGACGAAAATTAAGGGCAAAGAGCAAATTACTTTAGAGATCTATACAAAGGGGTAAATTAATTACGAGAAAGTTACCAGCCGAGGCCAGGGATAATTAAAAATGAA
>JAGDQP010024615.1:0-16272 GCA_022664845.1 Lepisma saccharinum | reverse complement strand
GCAAATCCACTTTAATCCAATTACTAAATATGTTTTCAGAGAGTAATTAAATAATTAGCAGATCTCGACGTTTTTTACACTACAGTATTTCTTGTGAAATATTCACGTAACGAGAATATAATTAAGGAATAGGATTGTGCTATTGAATGTAATAAATTGTCAATTTCATGTGCAAAAAAATATTCCATCCTTTCTTATTTATACAAAATCTCGGAAGTGATTTTTGCAAATGTTTGTTTTTCTTTGAATAAACTTCCAAAAACCGTTCCTTAAGTTTACTTCCTCATGCTCTATATTTACAAACTAATTTAATTAAATAGTTGAAAGGTATATGACTTATCAAAACACGTTTTCAAATGCACAAAGTAATCTCTCTCTTTCTCTTCTAGATGAACCTGTATTTCCATGCAGTTTTGGGTGCGGGGACGATTTTGCCTGTAGAACAGAACTTCCAGTAACACCATTTAGTGGTGAATGCGTTAATTATACTAGTACGTATGCTTTCAGTTTCTTTTAATATGTTAAATGCTACAAAATAAACTTGATACAAACATGTATCATAATTATATTTAATTATCCTATTCTTGCTATATTTTTTTCCTTGAACAAGGAGAATGACAGCTCATATTATTCTCGAATGTGGGATTCTGTTGCAACAGAATTAATTTAACTTTTAAATACAATATGTCTTGTATTTAGTGTAATTGCCAATATTTTTTAATTACTAAATCTTTAACATTTTTCTTCCTTTCATGTATATATAAACTTTCTAGAGGTACGTAGCTTGTGTGCTCCGAAAATGAGTATATCTTCCTGGAAGGAGTATGTGGGTGATCGCAAAACATTCTGCTATGTGGAGAAATTAAAAAATGAGTTGGGTCAAACTGTTCATAAAGAAGTGGTTCAAACATACAAGCGGAATGTAAGTATTATATTCTTTACTACACACACATGAGTAAGATCGAATTTATTATTGATTACGACTATTAACATACAGATGTATTTAATAACTTCTTCTAGTCATAAAAAGCAATTTCCGATTTTTCATTCTTCAAGCACCATTCTATATTACATCAATGTAATGTTTGAGTACCGAAGGTAAACTTGCAGCTACCTTCTAAATATTTGATGTCTTTCAAACTGGAGCTTAGTAGATATAATACTTTACCATCTTGATGAGATCAAGAAAGGGTCCCACAATGGTTGCTACAGGCTGCTAGTTATTTGCAAATAAATAATGAATGGAAAATTCGCAACTAAACTTCGCATTGTTTACCAAATCGTAGAGTATTTGATTTTATATTTACACCTTTTGCAAAATTATTCTGTATAATTCTATTATAGAATTCATTTATCGTAATAAGTTATTTCACCTATAATATTGTAGTTTCCTCTTGTGTACAGGTTTGGAAAAGCTAGGGGCTCCAAAATTTAGAGGTATCCAATTTAATTGCATGGTCATCATGCCTTTAGAAGAATTTTAATGGATATAAGTAGTATGCTAATTCTTAATTGAAGACCTGAATTGCAAAGCAAATCAAGTCCACTTTTTCTGCCATTTACACCGGTATCTATGTTCCAAGGGCTATCCACTTGCATAAACATTATTACATCCTAATCCCACCACAGGAACCCTTTTTAATACAGAATAATTTCAGCTGAAAATGGTAACATACCAAGACCATGGACTGTTATTTGTTCCTCCTGAAAAATATACTCCGGAGGACTTGGGACGTTTTGCAATTCAGGTCTTAAATTATGCATTACTAAGTATTCACTTTTCTTAACCCATTCAGTTTACTTTGGGAGCATTTGTAAGTACAGGTCCGTGGTTGCTGTGCAATGTAAAGATATTTTTAATGAATCATGATCTTTAGAAGGTTCGAATTCATTTGAAAAATAAAAATTCGTCATTTTGTATTACATAAACCTTTCAATCATAACGAGTCATTCTTTGATGATGCCATGATAATGTTTGAAAATGAGAAAGTAGTTCCAGGGACCGTGATAAGTCACAAATGCAATTAGTGCCTGATTACTAATTAGTCACAACTGTCTGCATCCTGAAGTACCACTAGTTATTGTTGGATGGACACTGCATACACCCCATGGGCCATTCAACTCAACAGGCAGTGATAAATCACATTGTACTCGGATGTCATAAGCTGTCAGTAAATGGTAATCACTTCTTTATTGACTATGTGGCTTGCAACCATATATGGATGAACCCTGAAACTATTTAGTTACCGATTAGACACGAACATTTGAGCCCAATGTTTTCTAGATTCAATAATAACCTTAGTGATAGTCGTAACGCACAATTGCGTATTAGTCAAAAAATGTCTTAATAGTTTTGGTTTTAATATTTTTGGAAACTGCAATGTTTTCTGATCTTCGTTAATAACATTATTGAAACTTTCCATATAGTTAAGTGCTTAGCTTACTTTACTTTTTCCATAAAGCTTTTCGAAACGGTTCACAGATATTCTATGAAAATTCAGGAATAATCCCTGGCGTTCTAGAGCAAATATATTGAATTTGAACTTATTTTAAGGCTTTTAGACATCTAAGGATCAGATCGGGATAGGGTGAGGGTACGATTGTGGAAAGTAGACAGCCAGAGCCAATTTTGTAAGTGCCATTCCAGCATTGGCCTGGTGTGATTGAGGAAAAACCACAGACAGGATGGTCGGCCGCTAGCATCGATCCCAGGACCTCCCGAAAGCTAATCTAACGCTCTTCCACTGAGCCAAGGCTAGTCAGTGAGAAAACGTTATTCTAAATTAATTCATAGTTTCATATTTGCAGTAATCATTTGAATCGGACATTAAAAGCAAAATGGACACTAAAACAAAAATACATTCCATCAGTCTCTCAAATTACTTATTCACCCACACTGTTAGCGAGTGACCTGAAATCTATGACTGACATGTACCACAATATTGTTTCGACTAAGGTGGTGACATATTTAGAAAGACGTGCGGAACTCCTTAGCCTGGGCCAAAATTCATATTTCTAAGTGAAAAAGGTATATAATTTTAGGCTTGAAAATGTTTCTATATTTTTAAATAAAATTCATACCTAGATGAATGATGGTCAAACTTTGTGATGCAATCGTGGTATGTGGAAGCAATTTATTGTACTTCTATTCCTATAATAGATACAACCCTTTATTTTCACCAGAATGTTGTGAAAAATATTGCCTTTTTAAACTCGAAAGTCTGTGGTTGTTTTTGCTACTATTCTGTTAAAAACATTTTAGGTATTACCTGCATAAATGTACAGGGGAATAATTAACACAGCGATATTGTTATAAACTATATCGTTCCATGTGTTACCTGCTGTTTTATCATTCGTATAGAATATCTTTCCATCCATGTAAAGTGTTATTGTGTTGCTGTGTATTATGCCTTTAACAAATCATATTAGTGATGCAGACAAATTGAATATACGGATTTATTTTAGTACTCTACTAAATTTTATTGGTGAACATCCTCGAATTTCCACATATGTGCAATTCTCAGAATTTCCTCGGGCAATGTTTCAATCCATGATATTTTCAGTTTCATTCTGTGCAAACTAAACTTCGTTTCTAAAATCAGTCATACGATATTTAATACTGTTTGATGTTCATTTATTTTTCATGTAGAGTACACTTAAGTTATAAGTTACGCTAGGTAATACATAGATTCATGCTGCACAATAACTTAGATTTTAGTTTCGCACATTTTTCGTCGTTTCTCTTTTAACGGGTGATTAACTCGAACATTACCAACAGTTACATGATCTGTCACTGGAAATTATCTCAGGATTCATCGCAAGAAAAAAAATAGTAATTCCGGGATCGATGAGGGTGAGATGGCTAAACCTCCTGTTTTTCCCATTAGTAGCACAATGTCAATAAAATATTTCAAGCGGCAGGCAAGTCATTAATCCTACTAATAGTTTGTTGAACATCCACAGTTTATTCGCTACTACTGCGAGAAGTAAAAGCTTTGGTCATCTTCCCCAAATGGCCGCCTATCCAGGAATATGACCATAGCTTACCTTACAATCGATGAATTCTGCTTATATATTTAAATTAGGCTTTGAAAAAATAGAATTTGATTCATATACTTATTAGTTCTTGTAACAACTTTCTTTCAAAAGATGTTTTCACTTGTAAATATTAGCAAAGGGCACCAAGGCATTTTGAGTAGTCATAATTGTGAATGCACAAAAGAGGAACTATGTTTTAATGGCACTTTTCTCAGATACTTATTGTTTGGTTTTCTTTGCAGTATGAAAACAAACTGAAGAAGATGGAACCACCCTACGAGCATTCAATGGAATTTGAGAAAGAAAAGGATGCTTTAAGAGGTTTACATGTTTATTTGAAATCAATGTCAAAACTCTTCTTTTTTTTTAATTATGGGAGCGTACGTTTTAGTTACATTTTCGTGATACAAAAAATAAACTCTTTAAAATACACAAATGGAAAAGGATAATAATTACGTTTCAAAACAAAAAAGTTGAAAGTACAGTTTTGATTTTTGTTCTGGGGAAAACTATATTTTTAGTTAAGCTTTGTCTGTTCGATAGACATTTACGGAGTACTTCTGTAACAAGTTGGAGATATGTTTTCTCGTTAGTACTATTCCAAGCAAAAGAAAGAAGTCCCCTATTTCCTTTGTTAACATCCCGGTATTTGTGCCGACCGGGTAGCTGTGCGGTCTAAGGTGTTAGGCCGACTCGAAGGTCTTGGTTCGAGTCCCAGCAGGGTGATGGGTGTTTGTGGATTTTAGCTAGATGTGTATGATGTATCGTGACGGGCCGAAGTCAAATGTTACTAGACTGGCCCATATAAAATAACGTGTACCAGTTTTTTTTAACCGGTATTTGTCTGGTGAAACGGAGAAGAAACTTGGAGAGCCCAAGACAGAAAGACCGGCAATCATATTCAATCTTGTCTACATTCTCAGGGCTGCTCTAAAATCCATTACAATGAGCCGCGAGAAACAGGTTTGAAAGATACCAAACTTAGATACTTAGATGCTTTACTAGTACAATATTTATGCAGAGCCCTTCAGACCGCACAGTGGTAAATTCGATGGGCATAATCTAAACGTGTAAAAATTGACTTTATTGTTATTGACGTCCTAAACGACTTGGCGAGCTTCTAAGGGCGGAACGGACAGGTAAAGTGAGCTCCGTTCTATGGACGACCGCGGTGGTAACTGAATTCGTGACTGTGGGCACCCTAACCTTTCGTCCACTACGGAGTCACACAATTGGAGTTTTATGTCAGGGCGACAGCAAATAAAGAATATTGCAATTTCATTTGTGTGCAGTTAGCAAAGAATTATAATAAATATTCCCTTGGTAGAAGGGTGTCTTAGAATTGTTGCTGACGATGAAGAGGGAAACTGTAGGAACTCCTAAAGATGAGAAGAAACAACTGAGTCGTGTTCCTGTTTAGACACAAAGGGTTGTACACACAAGATGTATACAAAGTAGAAACTTCCTTTCTACCCCTTGGCAATTGAATGAACACTTTATCGCATAACAAATTCGAAAACGTTTGGAAATGACATTATGTCGACTGCAACCAAAACCTGACTCATGGATACACCAGTCCACTGTTGCATGAAATATATGCTGGGCGGGTGGCAAGTGTTGTACATTATGATTTAATAACTCTCAGGACTGTCATAAGTATTCCAATTTTCTCGTACCTGATAATATCTTAAGAAAACTTACAGGTTCAGAAATTTTAGTTTTGTTCAATCCTTCCGAAAGTCTTATAAGAGATCATTCATTTTTTAATATTTCTTCGGTCAATTTCAAAGTTAAAAAATCCTGCAATGCTCGCTTCTAGATGTTACTTTGAATCGCAGTATTTCAACCAAAATTTATAAACTGCTAATAACGTAGATAAAATTTATTAATAAACCAGCACATAATGTATTATTTTTTGTATATTTTCAGCTCTCAAAACAGTCTGCGACGGTGTGACGTGTGAGAAATTTGGTCAAATGTGTCTGAGAGAGTTTATTCCTCGGACAGAATCGAATCTACCAAAACCATACCTTATCCGATATGGCTGTGAAGAGCACCGTGGTGTACCAAGTAAGTTGAATCAAATGTGTGTTGATATTCTACGACACTGTATAAACTAATTCTGTAACTTTCATATTACGTATGAAGTTATCTCAAGTCTTACTTAGCAGACACAATAGTTGCATTAACACATTCTTACACAATTGCAGGTCTACTGCTGGTGGCACGTTTGGATACAAAGAGGTACTCCAAGCCAGTGATGTTGAATTCAAGTGAGAACCACATTGTCATTTTACCCGGGAACAGATTAGCAAAAGAGCTACGTCAGCTTATCAGTCGATATTTACAGGAAATATTCTTTCTTCACTTCGTTTTAACCTCTAATGTGCAAAAATAACAGTCATATACCCAATCTTTTACATCTTTGAATATACATGTTTAGAAATATCGATGTGTGCCTATCTGTAGAGGTTAACATATGCTCTGAAGACGCTTGCAGAGGGACGCAGGAATCCGATCCAACCTTTGGGAGACAACTGGGTAAAGTCATCATGGCCGCCATCTTGAAAGTGCCCATCGTGAATTGAGCTCCAACATTCGAAATAGGAAGGGTACCATGTGGGATATCATTTTATGCTATTTTCTTCCCATAAATTCAAATATCAAAACACTTATGTTTACTTCTTAAGGAGAGAGTGATTCTGAAAGATGAAATTTTAGCGTTCTAAAACACGTACTCCCTTTGGCGGCAATTTAGAAAAGCATTTCGAATAGGAACTTTGAGAAATGTAGCTATATGCATATGTTGTAGTTATTGCGAAATATGCCTTCTATTTACCATTGTAAAATGATTTTGGGCTCCAAAATTGAAATCTCTGTAAAGTGGAATTTAAAAAATGACTAAATTATATTTTATTCTTTTGGTGTCAGGAATTAATCTAGGAAGTTTGGTTGTCGAATTCTGCATCTGTGTTGGAACCAAAAATAAAATTTTGAGCTGCAAATTTGGAGGTCTGTATCTCAAAAATGAAGCGGAATTTGAAAAATGACAAAGAGACATTTTTCTTATGGTGTTAGAAACTTACGTGCGAAGTTTGGTTGTTGAATTTCATCTCTATGTTCGAAGCTTTAAGAAAATTGTCTTTTTTTAATCTTCCATTTCTCAGTTATTTCTGCTAATAAGCAGCTAATATTTACATATGCTGTATGGCTTTAAGATCTATTTCCAATGAACCTAATTTTTTCTGCTTTCAGCGCGCACTTCTCGTTAGTGTCCCTTGTCAATTCGAGCCACTCACATACACTCACTCTAAACTCTCTTCAACTGTCCTCCAAACTGTGCCCTCGATCCCTTTATTCTTCCACTTACGCACTTATTCGTTGCATTATACTCGTGAGAAAGCTTCCAGAAAGATTGATGACTTACATAAAGTTGCCGTAATGCAGGAAATAAGTAATACACATTTTTTGGGGAAATGATATGTCAAACAGAGTCCAAGATTACTCACTTCTAAAGAATCATTGATCACATGTGTTAGGATTCGAATTATCGTGAACAGTTCCAGAACTTGCAGAAAGTTTCACTACAAAATCTCATATTTATTCATATCCTTTAAAAGTGCGTTGTCAGTCTCTTCTGGGAGATTTCACTGTATTTTATTTTCCCATTGCTTTAAACCCGTGGACCATTTTCAAAACAAACTTGAAGATTTATATATCTGATTTAAATGTAAAAATAGTAATTAGTGGATTTCGCACATTCAGTTATTTATTCATTTTCACGGCGTCTTGTTATCAATGGTATATTGTTAAGCTTAGTAGATTATTGGTGCTGATAAGTTCACTCTTGAGGAGTCTCTTACATCCTAGGTCTCGCCATACACTTGAGGTGAGAGGACAGACCCGGATCTTTGGTTAGGCGAAACAAGCGTTTCCTTCGGGGCGCAGTCAGGAGCATTTGGGGGGGCCATTTCGATGTAAATTTGATTGTCTAAGGTGGCGGATACAAGGAAAATTACTGTCTCCGGCAGACACATCACATTCTGCACGATATGAGTAGCAATAAGCAACCATTCTTGATGAAAAGAATAACAAAAACATCGATTACAATTGAGAAGTATATATTACGTATTACTTTTGAAGCAATAATGTAATAAATAAGGTATCTGCACACCATTTTGTATTGCTGAAGCTCGAGAACGTTACTGCATTTCCAATTCATTAAGTTGATATATTATTCGGTAGACAAATTTGTCTGTCGCTTAAAAGCCAAGGATCCAACTTTCTCGCACTTTTGTCCAAGGCCCTGTTCTTTTACGAGCGTCTCTATTCTCTAAATTTACCTGCAACTGACGTCTGCGTGCCAGTGAATCAGTAGAGGGTGTATTATAGTAAATACCGTTTTCGTAATATTTTCATTGCATTTAAAGTCAAAAGTAATCTTACCTGCTTTTTTCTAACCTATTTGCGTGAATTGTATTAAGGGGAAAATCTAATCTGGCTTTTCTATTCTATTTTCTTAAGTGGTATGAAATGTTTGAAGTGTGTATAGTTTCCACTGCATACAATGAAAAGGAATGTAACTTTACCTAATATAATTCAGTAAATTTGGGACGAATAGAGTATTTTTCGACATTTGAAGAGTAAGATTCTTTAAGAATAATAAATATAAAAGACTGGACATGAGCGGGAACTAAACCACGGTCCACATTGGCATACCGATCAGTTGTTTTCTCGCTTTTTTCATATTCCTCGCCCTAAGAGGGCTTTAATTCCTTTTACATTACTTATTCCTCTTTATTGAAAATACTTGTGTTAGGATTTATCCTAGCTACTTATATCCTAAGTGGAAATCACACACACAAATCCAGGAAATCCATAACCTAGGCAGGATTCGAACCCACGATTTTGGAGTCAATGGACTAGCACACTAGCCCGCTCGACTACCTTGACCGGCAGACCACGGAGCCACTCGTGGACACTTATTTCCCAGCTCGCTTTATACGTATTTCAATAAACGGCTAACAGATGTCAGTAGTAACGAGTAACTTTGCACTACCGAGGTTTACTTCTTTTTTGTCCTCTTCCAATTCAGCTAAAAGTACAGGAACATCGCCCTCTATTTTAAACACTTCATAGACAAACAAATTCGGTTTTCCGTGGGGGCTCTGTTTGACGAGTAAATGCATTCCTTTTTCCGAAGACAAACCGTTTGTATTCTGTTATTGAGTTTTCAGGACTGCAAAACTACTAACACGTTAGCGTAACAGACGATATACATCATCGTTCCGAATATTCATCATCGAACGGTATTTGCTATATTTTCCATCAACTTATCTACCTGATTCTCCCTCTCCCCTTCCCACCAGTTTACAAATTTACTAACACTACAATTATAATTACTCCTTTCTTGCAGGTCATAAGTACAGAATATGCAGTGTTTGTGGTAAAGGCTTACAATGTGTTTCCAATCCTTACGATGCTGAAGAAGAAACGAACGAATGTATTAGTCATGATCGTAAGTATGATGAATTTAAAAGTTTAGTAATATAATCAACATATAATTATATCCTTTGCTACATGCTGGAAATTGTCGGCTAGCTCTTAGTTTAATTGGTTACACTCGTAACATATCGTCCCCTTGGAACCAGAAGGTACTATGTCCACTTCATTTGGCAAAATGGAGTTAACACTGCAGTCAAAGTCATTATACTGAAGGACATCAACTCCAAAAATAATATCTTACAAAACGACCTCCAAGTGGCTAGAAATCTTAGAAATGAAATGAATTTATGCAGACTGTAAATGGAACTTCAAGTTCAAAACTGTTTTTCTCAAAAGGTGACATAGTACCTTTTTGTTCCTATGTGACGATAAGTTGTGTGACAGATAATATCGTCACCTTAGAGCCAGAAGGTACTATATCCAATGTTTTGCAAAATAAACACTGCAGTCAAAGATCTTGTACTGAAGCCTATCAAGTCAAAAAGCACTGATGTCACAAAATAGCATCTAGTGGCTAGAAATATTATAAATGTAATGAATATAATGATTCTAAAAGAACTTTAAATTTTAAAATTGCTTTTCTCACAGGTATTCCAAGCGGACACAGTACCTTCTGACTTCAAGGTTCTTTTAAATCTGCACATTGAACTTCCTTTATTATTATTAAAACTATATCACCTCTGCCTATACTAAGACAATTTATTACCTATTTTTTCTTTTCATAGATAATTATAATAACCTTATAAGATATTCATTGTAAGATTTAATTGGCACTTTTGCAATTAATTCGTATATTTTATGTTTATAATATCGTATATCTTAATCACTTGTTTCTTATAAATCAATATTATTTTATTACTAACATTCCATTGGAAATCTTGTAACTAAGGTTAACAAAACTCTTTTAGTCTTTAGTCCTTTGGTTGTTATTGCGGGCTTGACTGTTAATGGTCATATCGAGTGCGAAATCGTTTTACAATTGCCGTTTTAAAATTAAATATTGATAATTAAACAGTCCATCATCTATAAGATATTAAAGTTATTGACAAGTCGTTATGGTTACTGCCCGCCATATTTGATCTTCATCTATATAAACTTTAGTCCACGTCATTTTTGTTGTATTTAACACTATCAGTTTGAATTCTCATAGTAAAAATTGCCTTATAAAACACTGTAGCACTTATTGATAAAACTATTGCAATTTTCTTCTGATTGAGGCCGAAACACTTGTGAAACTTATATGTTAAAATTGCACTATAATTTTGGCGGTACCGAAGATCCGCCATCTGATCGGAAGTCCATCAGGTTGACAAAAGATTATTTTTCATATTCTCCTGTTTTCCTTCTGTTTTTTTTGCAACAACTACTGGGTTCATGGCCGGATTTTGCTTTACGAAAAAAGTTCCAATTATATTAGCACTTGAGTTCACCCATATGTCGGACATACGTAAAACAATAATTAGTAAACAATAAAAGAAATAAAATAGAATAATAATCATGAGAATGAACATGATCATAGTTCATGATCATGAACCATATTACTTTGTTTTCATTAGTAGGCTATATTAAACTTTAATAACGTGGAAGTAGTCATTGCCTTTGTGGAATAATGCATTGCAGAGCATTTTACGTTTATTACTATAATCAGAAGGAATATGTAAAAGTCGAAAGTAACCTCCTGCACGCAGTAGAATATTACTGTTATCTCCGTGAGTATGAAATCTTTGGTTAATGGCAAGTTGAGTTTAATAGATATTGGTTTACACTACGTCATCATTCGTTGGTAGAACCGATGGTTTCTAAAAGCTTATAAGACCAACAAGATAAGGCTTGCTCCTTTAATGCCATAATATGGTCTTGGAGCAGAATTTATTTGGTAGAGCATATGGTCCTTACTATTTCAATCAAAGAACACCATTGCGAGAAACTACACAAATGAATCATGTAAGCGCCAAAGAAAATTAACAGATTTCGATAGCAGAAGGAAGAGTATACCGCGATTGAGATCATGTTAAGTTACGTGTTATAGTACTGTATTGAAGGCTGGATTGTTAATATCCATGTACGATAACTGACAGGTTATGAAAATGGAACTAAATTGATTGTTGTATAATTAGATATATGTTAGGACAACACGGGTTGGAAACACTTTGTTTATTAAACATTTGAACTTCGGAAGATATTACTAGATACGAAATAACGGTTTGTTTAAAGATACCTTCGTGCTCATAATGAAGTTAAAATGTTTCTTCACAAATGCCTTGTCTACAGAATAAATTTTCAAGACGGGATGTCATAGTAAAAGAATATGATACTCAGAATAATATTTTTAATAAATTATTGTAAAGACGTAATTATAAATTTATCAGTGAGGAGATAATGAATATGAAGAGCTTGTGTGGTAATATATTTTAGAAAGTAAGGCTATTATTGAAATTATGGAAACATACACACTTTTATTGATTTAATATGTTTTCAACTTTAGAAATTAATAATGCCATTTTCGAGATGTAAGTGTAAATTTACGGATGAACTTTACATACTACCGAGGTTCAGGTTTGGTAATCACATGCTTCCCGTAGGTTTGGAAATAAGTTGCTAATGGATAGATTACATTTGTACAACCTCATCGATATTTAATTTAAGGAGAAAATATCAATTACCTGTAAAGCAGCAACTTTAAGGCCGCTCGTTCATTGGATACGAGTCGGATATATGACTAGCCATCCGTAATGCGGACGAACTAGATAGGACAACTGGACTCGTCCATTGGAAACGAATGCATTAGATGCAACTAGGTGTAGAATTGGTTTATTCACTCCAGTTGTTTGGTCGTTAACCTTATTCGATTAGACCTTTCCTAGCGTCAAAACTTGGGCCATCAGAATCAATTTTCAGCGAACCTCATTCTAGAGCTCGACAAGCTATTGAATGCGCTTTTGAGATTATCACCAGCAAGTGAAGACTACTTCAAAAGGCTATAAAGGTGAAGTCTGGGTTTGTTGACACAATTCTTAAATCCACATGCTTGTTACATAACATCGTATTTGACAAAGAAGGTGAAATCCAAGTGGCTTCATTTAATTCTCAGTACAACTGACCAACGCAATTGGAAACAAGATTAACTTTGCTTGGCAAACATAGAGGTGTCATTTCTGCTTACAGGATCAGAACAAAGAGCATGGAGTCGATTCTCCTACGGTAGGGATATCATTTTAGACATGGAGTTCGTGGACGCGGGTGGTGTCGTTGGAAAGGTCCGAGTCCCCTGTGCACAGCGGTTATGTCAGAAATCTGGCCCGGGCCCCGAAATTTTGGGCTCGGGTCCCTTGAACACAGTCATAGTGTCAGAAATCGTGTCCAGCTCCCGAGGTCTCAGAAATGGGGTTCCGAAGTATTGGGTTAGGGTCCCTTCAATTCGCCTATTAAACATGGAGTTTTTACGCTGATGTCAGCGCCAGAAAACTCCGGGCCCCCTGATCGGAACGGTGATGTCATAAATCGGGCCCCGAAGCCCTAGAAATCAAACCTAAAGTTTTGCGATTGTCGCAAACCTTTTCTGTAGCTTAAACTCAGTACCTGCTTGTGCGAGATAAAACCATCAATTCAGCTATAAAAAAAAGATACCAGCAATTCGAAATATATAAATATCCATCAGATGTTTATAACATAAAATAATTGCTGAGCAAAGCAATACGTTTTAATTAAAACTAAAAACGTGCAGCAGTTTCACCAGTAATATATCTGATGAAGCCAAGTAATTAGTTAGTTGGTGAAACTCTTAAACGTTTGTAGTTTTTATTTTAAACGTATTGCTTTGTTTGACAATTACTTTATTTCTTAAACATTTGATGGATATTTATATCTTTCTAATTGTTGGTCTCTTTCGTTTGTAGCTGAACTGATTGTTTTATCTCACGCAATCAGGTGTTGAATTTAAGCCACAGCAAAAGTTTGCGACACATTTAAAACTTTGAGGCCCAATTTCTGGCATCACCGCTGTGCTCAGGGGCTCGGACCTTTCCTACGCCACCACCCGCGTCCAACAACTATATGTTTAATAGGCGAATAGAAGGGACCCAAACCCAAACTTTCGGCACTCCAATTCTGGGGCCTCAGGGCCGAGGAGACATTTTTGACAACACAACTGTCCTCAGAGGCCCCGGATCTATCCAACGTCATCTCCCGCGTCCAAAACTCAATATTTAATAGGCGAATAGAAGGGACCCAAACTTCCGAGACTCTATTTCTGAAGCCTCAGGTCCGAGGCCCCATTTTTGACATCACAACTGTCCTCAGGGGACCTTTCGAACGCCACCACCCGCGTCCAAAATCTTCATGTCTAAAACTGTTTCCCAGCATAAAGGAATTTAATGGAATATTCTTCATGATTTTTAAAACTTATTTCTGTATCCAGATACATAAGTATAATACCTACTTATGTATCTGGTACCTACCATATGCTCGACTTTTTTATAAGTATATTTCCTAACTTTCATAAATAAAATATTTCGGATGGTCGTAAGTCACAGTGCCGTTACTGTCCATACAATTAATTTTATCTTATCAATAAAATATTAAACTTTGGTTACTTTTATGTCACTCACCTCCAACGACCATATCCTCAGCAACAGTTTTCCATAGTTTCCTTTGCACAGTTCGATGGTGATATTATATTATATTATATTTTGTCTCGCATATCCCACAGTGGTCCTTGCACATAAGCTGCACTAATCAGCTTGTCAACATCCATTGTGAAACTACAAGGACGCACTAAGAAGCAACGACTATAGTACGAAGTCGGCCCAAGTCGTCAGACTATATCCCATTCGAATGGGACTAGTCGCTAGTCTGATCAAATTTGCTGAACTCGTACGACCAAAGTCGGGTGTGTAATGTACGGTCTCGCATTGGTTTCCGTTTTAGAATTAGCCGTACGTTATACGGACGACTACGGAAGACTAGTTAGTCTTCCGATTACGTATCCAATGGACGACCGGCCTAACTCCACATCAATTTTGCGACTAAACTACTTAACGACACAACAAACATAAATGAGATTAACAGAAAGATTATTTTTGTGTTTACTAACCAGTTTACTGTATTAACAAAAATCGTACCAACTTTTAAGTCATATACAAGTTACTCGAAACTAGTTAATAAACCAGCTGCGTTAGGTAATTTTTAGTGTTTTGCTCATTAAAAGTTGCATGGGGCAAGTCGCACAAGCTATTATATTTTTGATTGCTTGATACAAGTGTCAATTGGCTTACATGTTACTTACATGCAATATTAATACGTCACAAAAGTACTTGCTTGTTTATTGCTTTTAAAGTCACACTCTATTAACGTCATGCAATTAATAGCGGAAATTATAACTTGTGTGCATAATGACTGCTCTAGTTCAACCAGTAAATCTAGAGTTACAACTGGCATCTATCTGTTCCATTGGCAACGATAATTTCATGGTCAGCTAAAAAACCATAGATTATAGAAAATCTCTCCTAGAATGAAATGCTGTGCGTGTTTAAGTGAATAAAGCGCCTTTAGACAACTTTGGTTCAGGCAGAATAGATGCTGCTGGGAGAATTGGTGGAATGAAAAAAAAGTGGCAGGAAAAGAGAGAATCACGAGAGAACTCAACCACACGGTGTATGTCCATCACATAGCCCAAATGGTGAACGCCAGGATTGAACCGAGGACCCCACACACCAGAGGTGAGAGAGTGAGCCACCTCTACGTGTATAGAGTATTATCTAGAAACAACACCACGTGCGACATGGATGAGAGGATAATTGTGATTAACAAACAACGTTTTTAGTCCAACCCAAAAATTCTTATTTTCTACCAACAATTAATGATATCTAAAGATATAACAAGGACACGGACTATTGCACACAGACTCGAAAATAAAATCCGAAACACTAAGATTTATAAATGCGTTGGAACTGGAGTAATTAGTCTGTGTGTAATTATAATACAGTCATTGAAACATTTTTTTCTATTCACATGTTGGGTTCTTCATTCCACCATCTTTCTTTACAATATTGGTATACTTTTTGTGTCCAAGGTTAAGAGACAACCCGTTTTCGCGACACTGCCAACCCATCACTACATGCTTACATCACTACCTTTGGACAAAATGCCGGAGATTCTGCATTTCGCGGGCACTGTTCCTTTGATTTCATAATCTAGCCGTCGCTTATGAGGGAAGACTCACAGAATGTTTATAGTGCCAGAGAATTGGTTGTAGTCAAAGTATTTGTCATCCACCCATATTTTGCGAATTTGAACAAATGATCCAATAACCTTTTCTCTTTCGTTTGCGAAATTCAATAAACATCATGTGAATAGGTACATGAGGTGGAGATTCTTTACTCTTGCCCGAGAACAGCTAAAGCAAAGGCAACTTGCAAGCAGTCGCCAGTTAAATTCACTTCATTCTCTCATTAGTAAATTTGTTCAGCTTGAATCAAAAGAGAACGTTCTTCCATCGTTACGGGTAATTAAAGAGCAGAAGACTGGAAATACTTCCAACAAGTCCAGGCTTCTGTAAAGGGAGAACATTTCAAAATAAAATAAGAGGGATGGATGAAAGGATAAACAAAATAAAGAAACAAAGACATGGCTTTAAAATTGATGACGGCTTCTTACTAAATGTGCAAAGTAATTATATTTGTGGCAGTTATATATTTAAATAAATATAAATATATTTCCAATTCTGGATTT